>PVJO010030287.1:0-15694 GCA_004026905.1 Hystrix cristata | reverse complement strand
AAAAATTATTACACCAACCACAAGCTGCTAACTGCAAATTTTGGAGAATCCACAAGGTGGCACTAGATACCTTTGGTCTAATTTCATAACCTAGTAAACTGTTTCAAAAACAGGGTTTGAGAAGTGCCTCTGGCATAAGCAAAGATTAAAAATTGAAGCTAACATGAAAGACATCTTGCTTCTGTCTGGAGGGACAGCTGCCAGCCAAAACACATTTAAAACTCTAATTACACTCTTAAAGACTTACCCAAAATGCCAAGCATAAGTTATGACTGCCTATATTTCTTCCCGGGGCAGATTTAACATCTGTTCCTTTGGACATGTTTCATTAGTGGTACTTGATCATCTTAAACATATTTCCAGACTCCTTCCTTATACACATCCCACTTGCACAGTATGTGTGTCTGTGTGTGTGTGTGTAACAGGCACACACAAGCACAAACACACCCACGAACAAAATGTATTCAGGTTTGGGGGGGGGTTGGGGGGTTTTTTTGCTTTGTTTTGTGGTAATGGCTCATAGTCATATCTTTATTAAATAGTATTCACATTTTGCAATAATACAGTGTCTTTCTATTTTTCATAAGTTCCCACTTCTCAACAGTTTGTGACTATCCCACAAGTAAAAACAACAGTTGGTAGGTGAAGCCTAAACTCAAATGGTGAAAGTCTTAAAACTCATCACAAAAAGATACATTTCTGATCTCTTGACAACATCGTATCAATTTTTAAGACCTGGAAAAGTTCGTTGAAGCCTTTTACATACAAGCAATTTTAAAGGCTAACAGCCAGCGCTTGATCCTGAATAGATTTCCAGGCAATGAATAAGCCTCAGAAATACCTACAGAAAGAAAAGCTGAAAATCTCTCGTGGTTTAAGACTTTTTTTATACCCATTATCCCAGCTTCCTTTTAAGCTAAAAATCTCTTGGAGATGATTTAATAAATGTGCTGAGGCTTTGAGTATTTCACAGCACAAAAATTCAATGTGATCTATTCACTTCATTCAGAAACATTTTTTTGTGCGCAGACACAAGATGTTTTTTCCCACGACACTAATTGTATGTGTCTTGCATCTCGATTAAACAAAGTGTAACAGCCTTCTTACAGCCTATAATCTACTTTTTAAAATGAGCGTTTAAATTCAAAAGCACACTTTATATAAAGTGCACCACATCTCAATAATATATTGCATATATAATTGATTATAAGAGTATTTTACATATGAAACATCCAAGAGATAATGAGTATATGTTTGCAGAAGCAGTGATTGCCAGTACGGCCAGCTTTTCTCAAAATTGAAAGGGAAGATAAGTAGCACAATAGATCACTAAAACTGAGAACACAGCAGTCCCAGGCCAACTCCAGGGGCTGCAAGGCCAAGAGTTCCCAGCGCTCCTCAGGGGTTCAGGGAGTGCACGGCGATGTACAGACTAAGGAATGGGGGCCGCGCACCCCACAACAAGCAGCACGGAAGTGATGCCCCAGCGCTAACCATTTACCTTCCTCCTTTGATCTCCAACTCATAAGCAAACAATTTTCAGACAAGACTCAGAAACTGTTTTATTAAATTGAACACAAAATGCCTGTTAGAGTAACATCAAGCTTTTATCAGAAATCAGTACATAAGTGAAAATACACAGCCAAAATGAGCCATCAACACAAGCAGTGTAAGTTTTAAGTAACTTTTAGATTTCTATATTCAGTATGCTGAAGAAAACAAAACCAAAAGAGTAATTTCAATTTCACAGTTCACAGTTGACTGGTTTTAAGCCCATGACACGTTTGTCATGTCTGCAGTCCCAGAACAAAAAACAGATTTCCACAGCAGCAACCAGCACGTTGCTCCGATAGCACACAAAGACCTAAAACCCCTGTGTGACATTTAAAGAAAATTTCATGAAACAATCTCAATTTCATACAATTTGGGCCGGCATTTTTTCTAAGCTATTTCCTTTACCAAAGATATCATTCTTGTGAAGTAGCAAAAGCAGTTTAAAAACTTGCCATGCCACTCATGGTTCTAAAGTCTCCCTTGATTTCAATGATTCTCTTCTTAAGACAGTAACTGTATTAATATGCAACCTTTTCAGTGAAAGCAAGATCAGGATTCCTTCTGGATCTAGAGCACACATCCGAGAGCGCACACTCGCTGTCCTAGCAGGTACGTGCACTGTGTCAAAGCAGAGCCCGAACAGGTACTCAGAGTGAACACTGAATGATGCAGAATCAACACGAGATTCTTACAATGTTACACACTGATTTACAAGCCACGGGAAGATACCCAGGTACTGATAGAAGGCCAAACAACAACCACTCCTAAAAGTTTTGTTCCCATAAATGCCAGATTTGCAGTGCAGAAACAACTATATGCTTTGTCCTAGGATAATATCATTCATTCTGAAATGTGGAGTTACTTTTCCTTAAGAAAAAAAAATACATCATGTGGAGCATACGCATATAACCAGTGATACAGAACATTTATTGTCACTAGTGAGGGGGTCACTTAAGCACTTACATAGAGTTATGAGAGAATCATGAAGGCCATTTAAAGGTCAAAAGAAATCTGATAAACCCTGCAATATTAGTTGGTATTTAGCAGTGCAGTGAGAGTTTAGTAATTGCAACAGACTTACTTAAGTGCTATGTCCATGAGAATACCTTGAAGTTAAAAGAACTGTGACATGTCTAAAAATAAACATCTAATTAGTAAAAATACATATTTTCATTGTAAGGGTCCAGAGGAGTGTTCAGTTATTTCAGAAACCAAGAACTATATCTAACAAGCACAAGAATATAAATCAGGAACATTTAAATTTCGTTTCTGATTCCGTTTTACCCATTGCATCTTCATGACTTGAAGTAAGTCGCTTAAATTCTGCAGATTTATCCACAAAAAGTGAACATAAAAATAAAGGCATATATCCCGAAAAGTTCTTAACATTATTGGAGTAAAGCTAAATATAGTTACTAAGGCTCACAATTTCAACAACTCATTGTACAGTACAATCATTTTTAGTTTTGCTAATTATAGCTAGAGGAAGGATGGGTAATTACAATGCTCAGGCAGTTCAAATCAAATTCCTCTGATAAATTAATAGTTTCAACTTCCTAAACTACTTGCACTGTGCTCAAGTTGTCTGAAACAGCTCACCACACGTGGGTTTGACCCTTTCCTCCCCGCCGCCTTCTGTAGAGCAGCTGACAGCAGCAGCAGCAGGAGGAAAAGCAGCAACTGGTGAAATGAGGTATCAGCCAATTTCATAAACCCCAATCCGTAATTTACAGTTTTCTGAAGAAGCTGCATAGTTGAGGAAAAATACCACCAGCACAAGAGGAGTAAAGAGAGAAAAGAATTCTTACATTGAAATTGTAAAACCGATAACAATGAAGCATTCAAAATAACCAACTCCAGAAAATTTCAGTTGAAAAAGTTGTCTTCCTTCACTCCGAGTACACACAAGAACACAAACTGGAAGACTGAAGTCCACAGGAGAAAAAACAAGCTACCTGGCTCAGGGTATCGACTTCATACACTGCTTTCAAAAAGATACCAGCATTTAAACCAATATTAAACCCTAATTAATGAGCCTAGGGGAAGTGCTTTGTCTGAAATTGACATTGCAATATCTATCCTGATGAATTGACAAACAAATAGAGTGAGGGACAGACAGATATGTGGAAATATTAGTGTGGCACAATGTTGATGGCAGATTCTAATGGAGGGTATGTTGTAAAGCGCTTCTACTTTGACATACGTTTGATATTTTTCATGAGAAAACGTTAGTATTTCTACAACAAAATAAGTTTAGCGTTGTGTTGTAAAAAGATTCTAGCCTCTCTGGCAACTTAAAATTTTAAATTAATTGAAGTAAGGAAAATTTTTGTTATAAAGGCCTCAAACCTGATTTGTAAAGATACCTCTTTTAAAGCAGAGATGAATTAACACAATTAATAATTATCGTGTCAATCAGGTTCTTAACATACTTTATTTCCAAATATGTCATTCTCTCCTTTCTAGAAAAAGACAAGTTGAAAAAAGACCACTGGAATAAAGAATTTATCCAAACATCGGCATCAAGCTCCTCCAATCCACCACGCTACCATTCACTAAACATAAATGTAACACATCAGGGTGACTACTGCCGGCCTGAGGCAACTGGATTCATGTTCAGGATATATGTCTCCTGATCAATTAAGTTTTACCTAATATCAAATTGAGACTGCATTAAGAAAAAAAATGTAGAACAGAATTCACATAAGCTCCTGTTTTATGAACCATGATTAATGGCAATATTTCTGTCATCTCTTCTCTCTGTGAAATGCTAATGCTTGCTAAAGGCACTCATATTCTGGGCTTAACGGACACAGGGTCACACAGGACCAAAAGCCAGCACTTTTTTGGTAGCTACCCAGAAAGGGAGTTTACAAATGATCCCCCCACTCATAATGGGAAGAAAACACCAAACAACTATTAGTAGAAATCTTAATAGAAGCTATTTACACAGCTATTTGTCCATTCAGCTACATTGGTAGTAACAGCTCACAATGGTAGGAGTTCCCCACCAAGAACAGAAAAAGAGCAATGAAACACTTTTTATTACACACAGAATGCCTGAACGGTGATTTGTATGGAAAGAAAAAAGTAGATGGTAAAATGGAATTTTTAAACACCTGTTCAAAACTTTTGCCTATCCTGACAAATCAGTTCTCAACTTATTTCTAAAGAAATAAGTACTATACTGTCTATTGTATTAGCACGAGCCTCACCAAGTTCTTAAATGAGTACTTCCAGCCTAAGTTCTGGCATCACAGAACAAAGTTAGGTTCTAAATCTACCATCTTTAGGCCTCTATGCAGAGAATACTGCGTCACACTGTTGCTTACATGTCTCCCCTGACACAAACAAAACTCATTTTCAATAGGTCAATGGACAGTCCTCAAACTGTCATTGTTCACAGCCCCAGGCAACCCAGGAGTGAAGAAATCATAAATCCTGCTGCTAATCGTTACAATCTATCTGCAGAGGAAGATTTAACCAGATATATACATATATACATTTACATGTGTATCTATTTCTCCTTCCCTTCTTGTTCCAACTGTAGCTCAGTAGCCATAAACAAGCATATAGTTCTGCAGCACAGCTTTGTAAAGTGAGGTGGACGACCTCATGCTTCCCATTAGCCTATTAAGTGAGAGGGACACGATGACAATCTCAGCCATGATTCTTCACTCACACTCAGGATCTCAAAAATCCTATCATTTTCTAAGCTTACCAACTAATTAAAAGGGAAAATAGTGAGAGAATATGGCAGGGGACTTTTTCAAAATGAATGATAAAAAATTATTCACCTTACAGAATTCAGTGCAATAAAAGACAAGCAGATAAATGTAATAAACAACATGCACATATTTACAAGTTGCAGGACATGATGTACAAAGACAAGACCAATACAGTATTTTCTGTTCAATGTGGAGTCAAAGGATTACAGGACACACTCCATTTTACAACTGAATTTAAAAAAAAAAAAACACTTTAAAGGCATAGGCAATCCAATCTTAATTGAAACATGGAAATTTTCCTTCATAACATTTCACTCTCAATATCTTAGAAGAGTTTATAATTATCTTCTAATGTTGATTTTTAATGACAATGTATACAAAGATATTCACAGAGAAAAGAGACTTTGATGCTATGCATTCTTACAGATGATTACTGGAATCTACTTTTTCTTGACTACAGGTTTTGTTTGTTTAGGCCTCTATCCATCCTTCTATAGGGCATATAAAAAGATGCGTGATTTCTGGTGAGCACAGGGTGCAGATCCTAAAGCATGTTACGGAGCAGGACTGGACTTCACAAAATGAAACCAACAGAGATCACATATCATTAATTCAGAGGCAGCAACAGCCTGCCTCGAGGGAAGAAACACCGTCTACACAAAGTGCATGAAAACAAGAAACTGTTCCATGCAGCGATGGCAAATTCTGTCACCCTTTGTCTCACCCACAGAACAAGAGAATACTGCCATGTAACTAGCCCTAAACACAACCTACGACACAGAGATCTGTGATGTTTTTCAGATGTACACGAAAGCTCTGTAAATGATCATGGAAGGTATTTATTGACTAGAATTTGGAAATTAAGAAATTGAATCATTGTAGGCAATATGGTACTAAAGTGTCATATAAAACAAACACATAGTTCTTTTTTAGTGCAAAGAAATATAGCAAGTAAGAAATAACACTATAAATCTAACATCTTTCTTTAAAAGAAAATGCGCATATGCATTCATAACATCCATTAAGGGCACTGGGAAACTGGAAACCTGAATACACAAGGCCTGAAGAACATCAAGCCCTTAAGTCCACTGCTTTCTGTACACGTACACTGGAACTGTTAAGTGGAGAGGGCAGGGAAGCACACCCTTTAATTTCATTTCCAAGGGAAAAACTGAAAGTAGATGAATACCACTTTTACAAAATGTAAATTCACATCCACGATCTTTAATGTTATCTGAAATAAGGATTCACTGAAATTCTCTGAGGGAATTACATGAAATTCTGGGGGGAAGGGCATGAGTGATATGTATACACACACCTACAGAGAGGAAATGAGATTTTTAAATAATCATAAAACCAGCACTATATTAACATCTACCAAAAAATTATGTAGCAGCAAAATGAGTAACCTACTGGCCCAAAAGACAAGTCTTAAATTGCCCTAATTAACTATACTTTATAGACTCAACTATTACAAAGGGGGCTATTATAATAAGAGTTTCAGGTCCAGATAGAAAGTAAAGAGAAACTTAATTCATTGTTTTGTTTCTGGGAGAAAAAAATTTACCAAATAATTCTACTTTTCAATAAACTACTACCTTAACAGAAACTGATTTTTAATTATAGGTCTCGACTGTTCAAAATTCTTCCAATGTATTAACAAAAAGGAATGATGATTATAACTTTCCTTCTGTCTATAGAATTCTCAAGATCACCAAGAGTTTTAATCAGTAACACAAGCAATCAAACAAGCATTTGCCAACACACAAAGATACTGCTCACTATAAACTTCCTGGTGAACTTGGTCTTTCAAAAGAAGCAGGGATGAGCACCTATCTTCTCCATGTAAAGTAAAATATAGTAAATAGATACAAACATACTTAATGAAACTTCACATAATACTCCATTGGTAATATAGACTTACACTATGGCTTCTTCTTTTAAAAGCAAAAACAATTTTCTACTGGAAATGGTGATACTGAAAAGTGGCTTATCTAAAACATTCTGCCAAAAGAAAATATCAAGAGGTCTTAAATTATGGTTAAGACTATCATAAATTGTATGCTACACTACTATCAATGAAGACATAACTCTAAATTGAAAGATCAAAAAACACATCTTTATGTTTCCTAAATCAGATGGAAAATATTCTTTTTAAAACCACACCCATCTTAAACTCGTACATCCAAAGCCAAGGCTTGGAAAACTCACAGCACATGAATAAGCCTGTTAGACAAGATGATTCAACTGGGAGGGTTGGAGAGAGGAGGAGGTGGCAATTAATTGTGTGAAATCCACAACTGGAAATGCAGTTTAGCTGTTTGGAAGAACACAAGCACAAGTGCCTGAATTCAAGAAAACTTGCATTTCAGTGATGGAGGGACATGATACAGGGACATGTCCAGAAAAGACCCTAACATGGACTGTAACAGTATATCCCACTGACAGTGCATTGGGTGATGATTCCAGTGAAGCCTTGAGAAACAAATCCTGGCTTGTACTGTGATTTGAAGGAAGAATTCAACACAATTCTTTATCTAGCAGTACATAAAACTAAAATTGCAAAAGAAGATGAAATTTTTAAATAGTTGTATCTCTAAGTCAACCAGAACTTGGCCAAGACAAAACGATATTTCTGACAGGGGAGGCAGGCCACATGCTATAAAGAGCTCAACAGAATTGACCTGAAAAAGTGGCAGGACCTAAGAAGCACGTCTCCCTCCCCACCCCCGAGCTGTGACATCTCGAGGGACCACCGCAGGGTACACGCATCAGCATCAAGCAGAGGAATAGACTCATATCAAAAGGACCACGAAGCAGGGCAAGCAGACGAAGGCAAATGGGCAGGATACGTCACTCTATCTGAACATGATGGCCACTAAACATAACCCAGGTTCTCCATCTCGTTCCGGTACCGCTGCTCAGACACCTTGCTTTTGTGCTGCTTGCTCTCTAAGTGCTGCCGGAATTCCACCTCTTCACCAGCCCCAACGTTACACATTGAGCAGTAAAACTGGCCACTTGGAGTAACACACATGGCTAGATCACGTGGGATCCTCTGCCGAGAGCGCGGGTTGAAGTAAGGACCTGCTAAAGCAAGACACAGAAGAACATTACCCACTTGGTAAAAGACCCTCTGACCAATTCTCATGGTCATCGGTGATTCTAAAGCAAATGGTCAAATCCACAGACTCTTAACTTTAAATGAAGCTGAAGTTAACGGCTTTTTTGAATTACAAGTTTAGATAGTTTCAATCTACAATCATAAAATGATTCCTCAACTATTGTCAGGAAGGTTATTGTAGAGCCAAACCTAAATGCTAAAGGGCCATGTCTCTAAAAAGTGAACACAATTTTTAAAATACTTTAATTTCAAAGCATTACAATTCCTATAATTACACTAACCCCTTAATCTAAAAATTCTACTTCTAAAAATTATCTTAAGAAAACATAAGAGTGTTTACACAGAGATTTACCAGCAAGGACATTCACTCCAACAGTTTATAAACACATAATTTTGGTGGAATGAGAATCTCAAAAATACGATTTGAAAAATTATGGTATTGAATGCAATGGAAAACTATGGAGTGGGTTGGGGAAGCAGCTCAGTGGTGACCACTTGCCTAGCATGTGCAAGACCCTGAGTCCATCACAAAAAAAAAAAAAGAAAAAAGAAAAACACCTATGAAGACAAAAAATGTAATACTACAGAAAACTCCTTTAATTACATTAAAATATAATATGCTGTTAAGTAAATGGTGAAGATCACAAAATATATATCACAATATATATTTTTTCTTTTTTTTTTTTGAGAAAGGGTTTCACCATGTAGTTCAGGCTCGCCTTGAATTCACTATGTAGCCCAGACTAGCATGAACTTGCGCTGATCCTCCTGCCTCAGCCTCATGAGTGTTGGGATTATAGGTGTGCACCACCACACCCAACATCCTACTTCTCGTTTAAAGAAGTAACACATATAAAAAAATTGAAATGGCATATAGAAATGTTGATGACATTATTGATAATTTTTTATTTTCTTCTTTTTATATTACTGACTTACCTAGACCATTGTTTCATCAATTTTCTACTTTTCTAATATAAAAAATTACTTTGAAATGTAATTTTCACTACAATTATTGATAAGATAGTTTCATTACTGTTTGGTTCTAAGAATTTTTAAATTCTAGTGTGATTCTGCTTTGAACTATGAACAATTCAGAAATGTTTTAAAAATTTCCAAACACATGCAAGTTTTGTTTATATTTTTATTATTGACTCTCATTTAATTGTACTAACTAGAGAACATAATCTACACTACATTCATCCTAAAATTTATTTTATTTAACATTAACACAGCTATCCTGGCTTCCTTCATTTCAGCTAGATTTCTTTTACCCCGTCTGATAATCTCTGTCTTTTAAATGACACTTTGGTAAATTTATATTTATCATAATTACTTGTATGTTTAGACTTTCACTAATTATACCGCATTGTGTTTCCTGTAAGTCATTTTCCACTAGCCATCTCTCACTTTTCCTTAACTTTGTCTTGTTTGTTTTATTGGTCACATAAGTGACCTTTGCTGGCATATGTACTCTCAGGGGCTGAGGTAGGAGAAGGAAGAGGGTCTCCTCAGTCCAACTCTCCCTACTAAAGACAAGAAAAAAATTCCCCTAACCAAGGTATTCTGGACTGAATGTGTATAACAGAACCACCAAGGGAAGCATCTTCAAAGCACGCTTAGGTCTGGGCCCTACTTCAAGTTTACTGACAATCTCTACGTAATGACGCTGATATGCACATTTTATAAGAACACCTTAGAAAATTGTGATTCACTACCCTGATTTAAAACGACTCCTATACTCATTTTTTCGTTTTTATTTTTTTGTTTCAAGGTTTCACTATGTAGCCCAGGCTGGCCTTGAACTCCTGGCAATCTCCCTACCTCAGCCTCCCAGGTACCACACCCAGCACTATACTCATTTTTATTTTCCCCGAGAATTGTGAATTGAACATGGTGCAAGTTAAAAGCATCAGCCCATTTTCATTATGCACTTTACATTTTCCAGCTGGCAAATAACGAAGAAATATAAAGGAACTATGATAAGAGACCCTAAATCATAGAGTTTAAACCCAAAATAAATAATACACTAAGTACAAAAATAAATAAGACCTGAAATAAAAACCAGCATGGAAAGCCCCTAGACCAACAAACCAATGACCAACCCCAAATTCTCAGGGCTATTACTATTAAAGGAAATAAAAATAAAAGTGGCCATTTATGGAATGTATATGCAAATTTCCAAGGAATATGGAAATATACAGACAGGATACCTGAATTATTCTGTACTGTATACATATTTCTCCTATTTGGCATCATCTTAAATTCATTCCCTTCTTTCCGGGCCCGCCGTTGACCCACCTCTGACGAGTCCCTGCAGAGAAGAAATTTTTGAAAAGTGAAACTTCTAAACAAGGATCCCTTTCCATTCTTTCCTTCGAGACAGTCTGTCTCGCGTCACACACTGGCCTCAGAAGATGGCAATACCTACGAGAACGAGTTACTCTGCGCCTCGGCCAGCCGCAGCCTCTTGGCATGATTCTTCCCTTGATAGTGAGCCTGAGCCACAGCCGGGGAGCTGAAGGAGGCGTCACAGAGCTTACAGTAGTCATTCTCCGTGGCCAGGATCACTCTGCCTCCTGGCTTAAAGGAGCCCATCTGACATCAAAGACACAAGGAGAAGCAAGGTTTAAAAATACATGGAGCTTATCCCTCCATTCTCCTCAAGGGTCCTTCTAAGAACCGAAAACAGCCAAAGGATATAGCAACACCACAGGCACCCAGCTGGATAAAGAAAGGAAATAAACGATTCTAGGGGGAAAAGTCTTAGAGACACTTAATCATGATTCTGCATGATAATCACCTATGTCAATGTACCAAACTGTGAAGAGCTTGTTGCTGTCTCCATCGAAGAAAATTTTAAGATGAGTTTAAAAACTCCAGCACAGGTTTTTCTACACAATGGAGTACTACACTGCCATAAAAAAGGATAAGCCAGAGTCATTCATATATAAATGGATGTTCCTTGAGAACATACTCTTAAGTGAAATAAATCAGACACTCATGAGCACACATCGAATTGTTTCTCTGGTGAAATAAATCAGACACTCATGAGCACACATCGAATTGTTTCTCTGATATGAGAAACCATAACTGTAAATAAGGACAAAGAGATGTAATAGATATTATATAAAAGGAGGATGGTGTGCAGAGGAGAGGAGTATTAGAAGGAAAGAAGGGGAAAAGCAGAAAGGCAACAGGGGAAAGAGAGGGGAAAGGGAAAATATGGAAAATGATGAATGAACCCGCTGTAAATAGGGAGGGAGAGAGCAGATGGGAGGGGCGAGGGAGAGGGGGGAGAACCAAGATACATCATGTATAGGTACAGAATTAATGTAATGAATGTGACCATTGTATGTAGAATGTACCAATACATGTTCTTGGTTTAAAATAAAAAAAAAAACCTCCAGCACAGAAGATTTAGAGAGATAAATAATAGGTAAATAAATAGACAAGGCCTAAAATTTCATTTTCAGAAAGAGTAAGGTCTGCTCAGAAAGTATCAATAAGCATTTATTAAGCGCCAACTGTTTCCTGGGCTTGCTGTCTAGTCCAGAGGGATATAGTTATATACTGTTGTAAAGCCCCTGCCCTCCCAAAGGCTACAGACTAGATACAGATGTAATACAATCAGGAAAAAATAACTAGCAGACCCAGGTTTACTAAGGGTTGGGGAATAACATGGTAAAGGAAACCTAAGAGCGCCTGGAAGACAGACGGCAGGCATTCAATTTGGGGGGGTTAACAAGAAGTTACAAAGTAGGTTTTGGCTAAAAAAGAATAATGTATGCGATAAAGATTCTGGAAATCATATCATTTCAGGAACAGCTGAATAAAATAGAATCGTTTGACCTGGAAAAGAAGATTCTTAGGCTCCTTCCATAAAGCTGCCTTCAAAAATCACAAGGGCTCAGCTATCGAAGGCAGAGCAGGCTGTTTTCCCAGAAGGGTGGAGTCAGGCACAAAAAGTGCCTAACAGGGACCAGCCATCCAATTCTAGAGCGGCCTTTAGAAAACAGCAATGTGAAAACTACTCAGCTTGAAGATCTCTGGTTCCATTTTATTATATCTCATTTTCCCCACAAATCTCTGAGAAGGAAGAACAGCTGGAATTGTTATCAACACATAGTAAGTACTAAAACACTGACCTCCAGAAAAGTAAAGATATACCATGGTGGCTAGGAAGATCCTAAGAAATTCTTGCTCCACCCCTTTACAAAATATGTAACACTACAGAAAGTTATTTAGCTTTCCTGAGCTTCTAATAAACTTCCAGGGAATCTCACGCTGCTGGCCTGTGGGCTACACTTTGAACAATAACGCTGATACCTCTGAGATGCTGCAAGCATTAAATGAAGTCAGGCCCCGAGTCTGGAATGAGCACAAAATTTAAGGGCATGCCAAAAAATTTAAGTAATCAAAATAAACAATAGTTTAATGGAGTACTTTAAAGAGTGAAACCTAATGCAAAAAATTAATGAACAAAGTATCAAAAATTCTACATAAAAACAAGGATCAGCAGCACTCCCATGCCAAATCATACGGCAGCCTGCCGCCAAAGGAAAATCAGTAGTACTTATCCTGTCTTTAAGTTTTTGATGATTTGTTCACTATATACACGTTTTTGGTTTTGGGGGTTTTTTGTTTTGGTTTGGTTTTGCACTATTTTTTAAATTAATTTTGAATTTTTTAAATATTTCATTAGTGGGCTCATATTGAGTATGAGGTTTTTTTTGTTTTGTTTTGTTTTGACTCTTCTTAAACTTTCTGTGCCCAAATCAAGGGCATCCTTCATCTCACCTTAGTCCCAGTCCTGAAGGAAGCAATGCATAAAAAACACCCGGCAAAAGTATTCAATGATTATTATTTATGACCACTATGGTGTTCTGTAGGCAGGTAACATTTCAAAGATAAGGAGTACAGTCCATATTTCAGAGGCTACTAAAGCACAGGAATACCTTGCCTGCACCACCTGCTGTCTTCCAAAGAGCAAAAGGAACTGGCCCTTCAAGTGTGTCTCATAATTCCAAAGTCTAGACGGCATTTATATTAGCTCTCTGTACAGAGGTAAGTAAACAGCAATCTCAAGAAACATCTTGTAAATGGAAGATAAAACATAAGTAGAATTAACGGCACTAAAAATGCATTTAAATCTCTCTTTTCATTCAGCGCATAGCCTAGACATCCAAGGGCATTTACCCAGAATTCTGAGAAATGTATTAAAGACAGACTTACGTTACAATATTTATTTCATAAACACAAAGTTGAAAGATCTTGACATGCAATAAATCCACCACATAGTTCAAGAAGTTAGAAGTATCAAGTAGGACTGCTCAGGAGTATTTGTAGAAACACGGACATATGTCATTATGAATGACAAGTTTCATTCATGATTATCTGTGCATACGACAGCTTCCCAGCACTGCTTCCCCGGACATGTGTCTCACCTGTGCAGGGACTGAAGCGACAGGAGCAGCTGCGGGCTCCACAGCATTGCTCATTCTGGCAGGAGGAGGACAGCTATTTGCTGCATAGTAGTTTCGGAGTTTCTTACCATGATTCTTACCCTAGATGTAAAAAATATAATGAATAATTGCCATGAAGAAATTTTGTCAGATTGAATTTGTCAATATATTCATGTTTAAAAAAAGAAAACATCTACAAGCAATACTAATTATATCTTACTCCACAAATATGCACAACACTGGGGTAAATGGACCACTAGCTACGTGTGTGTCTTAGTTACTTTTCTCATTGCTGAGACAAAATACCTGACACCCAAAGTTAAGGGGAGAAAGGTTTATTTACCTCGCAGTTGGTAGACGTTTCAGTCCATAATTAGCTGAATCCAGGGGTGGCCTGACAGACAAGCAGAAGGCAGCAAGGCAGGCAAGGGGCCTCATCTGCTTCTTTCTGTCCCTTATATCTTATCCAGGCTACCTGGCCTTAGGGTGGGTAGCACTCCCACCCTTAATCCCAGCACCTTTTTTTTTTTTAATTTTTTTATTATTTTTACCAAGAACATGTATTGGTACATTGTATACATAATGATCATAATCAACATGGTTATTTTGTACCTGTACATGATACATCTTGGTTTTCCCCTCTCTTCCCCCTCTTCCCCTCCCCTCCCTTCCATTCACCTGCCCCTCCCTATTTGCAACAAGTGTAGCTACACTTTACCATTTTTTCCCCTTTCATCTTACTTTTCTTTTAACCTTCTTCTTTATCCCCCTTTTCCCTATCTAGTTCTCTCTTTTGAATACTATCTCTCTTTTTTCTTTTTTAAACAAAATATCTATTACTAATAGAGTAGGGTGAAAAATCACAAACTGGGAGAAAATTTTTGCCAGCTGTCCCTCAGATAAAGGTCTAACATCCAGAATATATAAAGAACTCAAAAGGATCAAACCCCCCAAATTTAAAGACCCTATCCAAAAATGGGCATCTGAAATGAATAAACATTTCTCAGATGAAGAAATCAAAATGGCAAATAAACATATAAAAAAATGTTCAACATCATTGGTCATTCGAGAGATGCAGATCAAAACGACACTAAGATACCATCTCACTCTAGAAAGAATAGCTATTATCAAGAAATCAACCAATAACAAGTGCTGGCGGGGCTGTGGGGAAAAAGGAACCCTCCTGCACTGTTGGTGGGAATGTAGACTGGTCCAACCACTGTGGAGATTCCTCAGAAAACTACAACTAGAGGTGCCATTTGACCCGGCTATTCCTCTGCTGGGTATCTTCCCAGAAGAATTAAAATCATCATATCACAGTGATATATGCACAATCCCAGCACCTTGAATCCTAGCATCGCATCCTCAATCCCAGCAGACCTATGCCAAACCACTCAGCGGGCTAATCTAGTCATCACACACTCTAGATCCAGCCACCTCCGAAAACGCCCCACCTATGACTGCATGAGGCTTTGGGGGGACATTTGGCACAAACCACAACAATGTGGTGACTAGATCTTGAAGAATAAGAATCCATTACATAAGGGCTCTAATGGAAGGACTGAATTTATCTGTGAAAGATAACAGAACAAACCCAAACAAAATTAATTTCCTATATATTTCTGAAAAACATCCTATTTTCCAGTGGTCTGTGTCTTCCCCCAATTTGTGGCCATTCAACTCTGCTTAAATATGAATTTCATGACATTCTGATCTAATCTACTTCGGAACTGAGTAATACAATGAATAATCCAATTATTTTAATAGCCCTTACAGAGTATCTTTTTACATTACAAAACACTTGCTGCTCACAAAAATGCTGCCTG
>PVJO010030286.1:0-15714 GCA_004026905.1 Hystrix cristata | reverse complement strand
GTGGGGGCACACTGAGGTGGTAAGACCTGCACTGGTACGTCAGCTGTCAAGGTGGAGACGGACTATTAATTCGTTTGAGAAGTTTGTCAGGTGATCTGAAACAACAATGCCTAGCGATGTCCTTTTCTCACTGTCTCTCTTAGTTTCTTTTCCCTCGTTGCTGAGACAAAATACCCAACATTCAAAGTTAAAGGAAGAAAGGTTTATTTAGCTCACAGTTTGTAGAGGTTTCAGTCCATAATCGGCTGGCTCCAAGTCAGGGTGGCATGGCAGGCAGGCAGAAGGCAGCAAGGTAAGCAAGAGACCTAAGCAGCTGCTTTCTGTGCCTTATGATTTATCCAGGCTGCCAGGATTAGGACGGTGCCAAACCAATCAGTGGATTGATTTAGTAATCACATGCCCTTAATCCCAGCATCACACAGTCTAGATTCAGCCACCTCTAGAGAAGCCCCATCTATGACCTGACGAGGCTTTGGGGGGACACTTAGGCCCAAACCATAACAGTGCCCCCATGAATTAGCTCTTCATATGAGTAATCTAACTCTTCATGAAGCAATACTTTCAACAGGAATGCCCACGTAGGCTTTTGGGAATGTCCTGTAGGGGAATGAGGAACCCATGCTTTATGGGAGCTCTGGGGGCCCTTGAGTCTGCCTAGCAGTCCTGGGGAGGGACTCCAGGCCCCATCTTCCCTTTGCCCAGAGGAGCTCTGCTTGGAGTCATTTTGTATCCATAGGGAATGGCACAAATTGCCCTGAGGGATGAGGTAGGTGACATCAGGGGAAGTAATCTCATGTGAATTGCCTTGAGCCAGGGGAGGATTGTCTAAGGGCCAAGGAAAGCTGCTGCTCCCCTCCAACTGTAGGCCTGTGTTGCCAGATCTTATTTTTGGAGGCTAGCATCTTTGAGAAATATCCCTGTTTTTAAAATTGCTAGCAACTGAGATGGGAGCAAGATGGCAATTCCAGGCAGGCAGCATGGGCTTATTTTGCCGAAGAAAACACTGCAGTTGCACTGTTTGCAGAAACTATCAGTGTGTGGAAATGAGTCTAACGATGATGATAACTCTGTGACAGTCTTCAGAAGGAAGCTGCTAAGAAGCAGTCCATGAAACAGACCAAACTGGAAATACAGAGGGCCCTTGCAGAAGATTGCACTGTTAGGAATATGACTCTATTTATGATGAGATGCAGGAAGAAAAGAGAAGTAATCTCAATTACTTTTGGGGAAAAGATCAAAAGCCCAAATATATCCACCACTTACTAAAAGCTCTTGAGATCAGGAAAAAGAACAGAAACAAAAACACAGAGAACAAGAAATGGAAAAAGGAGAATTTG
The DNA here is from genome assembly GCA_004026905.1 of Hystrix cristata. Taxonomy (NCBI): domain Eukaryota; kingdom Metazoa; phylum Chordata; class Mammalia; order Rodentia; family Hystricidae; genus Hystrix; species Hystrix cristata. Next base: position 14,377 of record PVJO010030286.1, on the reverse strand, counting down.
AAGGTAAAGAGGCATCTGCTTATTAAAAAAAAAAAAACTGCAACAAAGAGCTGAAAGAGAAAAACGGGGTGCCACACTAGAAGCAAAAGGAACTCAGTGGGTTTTATAGGCACCTATTAAATCAAGCGGCTGGTGAAGTACTAAAATGCAGGTTTCATGAAGCCAGTTCTAGAGAAAAGAAAATCAAGATGAAATAAATTCAGAGAGCAGAATACCACAGAAAAATGAATTCTCCTGACTCATGTAAAAGAGGAGGAAAACCCAGTTGCAGACAGTGACTTTCATACCAAGAGTGAAGATGATGAAGGAAAATAAAGTGAATTGCAGAAGGGAAAAAGACTTTCAGAAATTACTCCAAGCATCACAAGAAGCACCGGAGGTCATCTAGTAAAGGGGCTTAGTGCCAAACACCACACCAAAAGTTCCAAGTCCAGATGGCATGAGAAAAAGGAAGATCAGCACTGAGAGGCACCCCAGAGCCAGGAAACTATTATACTGACCATGACCACCAAAGAGCGAAGGGTTCTCACAGGTCCAGAGAAACCCGTCAGAGATTCCCACCAGCAGAGGCATGAACAAGATAAACCCGGGGGGAGACCAGAGAGAAAGACGTGGCCGAGAATGGACAAGGGAGGAATACTCGGAACAAGAGACAGCGAGACGATCAGGACCAATACAGTGAGGGGTGGGGAGCAGGAAGACAGGAGCGAGCAAAAGGAAGAACACATGAAAAGGAAGGAAAGACACGAAAATAATCAATACAGAGATGAGGAAAACAAGAAGTGTTCAACCTTCAGAAAGAAAGCACAGAAAAGAAGGCAGATCAATTCCAAGGCAAAGGCAGTTTGTTGGCCAAGAGAGATCCAGCAAAATGAGGAACGTGGAAAAGAACAAGGAAAGAAACCAAGAGAAGTCACCTGGCACTGACTAAGGGGCTTCTTCTCTGTGACTGTCCATGCCCAACAACCTGGCTGACTCATAGCCCCGCAGGAAGAACCCTCAGCCACCTCGAGCTCCGAGCTGGGTGCTGCAGTGTGCAGGGTTCTAGAAAGGCAGGTCTGCCTGAGCCTGGCAACTTGGAGGGTAAGCAGCATGATCACCGAGTCACCTCACTCCTGCTCTGTCCTGGCCGAGGAAGCTTCACTCTACAGCTTTATTACAGACAGCCTTGATTTTGTCCTAAATGTAAACTTGCAGCTCCTAAAATGAAGGTGCTGGAGAAACCTGCTTGGGGGTTGGTCACTGTGCCCTGGACCTTGCAGTGTGAATTCCCTTCCGGTATCGGAGAGATTTTTGCCTACAGGAAAGGTTTTCACACCTCCTGAGAAAAACAGCTGTCCAGTGACTCCCACTCTAATAGCTTCAGCTCCAAAACTGACACCCCAGTTCATGTGGCACAGCTGGAAACATTAGAAAATAAAACCAAACCAGAATTTATTGAAAGCAGGGTTACCATTACTCAGGAAAACAGTATGTACAAAAGTCTTAGGAAAGGGAGGATAAAATAACTTGAAAACAATCCAGTCTGGAAGGACTGAATTAATAATATAAAATACAACACAGAGCCGTAGAGGAGGAGGCTGTGTGCCCACAAGCTGGGGTGAGAACACAGGACACGTTCTTTGGGGCAGAGAGGCTGCTGAAACACAATGGTCTCACTGCTGACTTCACGTAACTAGTCCGTGCCCTGGCATAGGTTACACAGTGGCCTAGAAGGAGGCCACCAGACAAGTTAGACTTGTCCTCTAGATGGTCCCCGTCCACAACCCCATATGATGCAGCTGATCAGATAGCTTAGAGACAGTTACTCTGTGGTTAGTCGCATAAAACCCTAGACTGCTCTAAGCCCTACAATTCCTTTATCTAAATTCCCATTAACTAGAGAGGTAGAGGTGCAAGACATAGAAGCTGCCTCCAAACCAATTTTTGGTCTTTGATAAACAAAATGCTGTTCCACAAATCAGCTTGACAAGAACTGCTGGGCACAGCAGGTGAAAGATTCTAGGTCCACCCCACACTGGAGGAGGAGAAACAGGAGGAGGAAGGGAAGACGTGCATGTTCCAATCCATCCTGCTCTGCTGTCTTCTCATTTGTGGGTCCGTATGGTGCTGCAGATTTGGGCGAGACGGTTCTAAAAAGAGGAGTTAGACGGTCACTTAAAGAAGATAGCACTTGGCACACATGCGCAGTCAGCCACTTACAGTCTACCCAAGCACAGGTCTGAGTCTTTGCCCTTCCATTCTCTATTTGTATCACACACGAATGAACCTTTCTGAAACTCAAGTTTTCATCTGAACAAAGGAGTAAAATATCACCTTGAATGAGACAGTGAAGGTATCAAATGAGTGTTTGGGAATAGTGGTGCTTAAGCACGACTCCCAAGATTGGGTAGTTGGGTGTGGGATCTTAGTTCATGAGACCCCAGCTCCACCCTTGTCCCCTTCCTCGGATCTCCCCTTCATGAAGCCCATGTAAGGGTGGGCCTACAACAGTCATGCTTATGTCATGTGCTCCCATCTACAACCTGAGCCCACAGAACACTGGACGGGGGGGTTAGTCAGATCAAAGCTGGGCATTACATTCCTCTTCTCGAGAATTTAAAATAAGACAGGAAACTGGGCAGGGTCGGCCCTGGAACAATAAAGTTAGAGCTGGAGGTGTGGCGTGAAGGGAGAGTAGAAGTAAGCGACTTGTGGAGAAGGTTGTGTGCTGAGGGAGGATAAACATGTGCAAGAGGAACAAGTGTCAGGCTGCATGCCAGGATGATGTGCGAGCGGACACTCCCATAAACTCTGCTGCTCATGGTCCCCAGTGCTCTGAAGGCCTCGCTGTTCAGCTCTTTCTTTGATTCTGTGGGATCCCTTCTAATAAGCCTTCCCCTCCTTCTTGGCTACTAGAAGGAAGTTCTAGTTCCCGGGGCTCAGAGGGGCCCGAGCATAACCTGGCCCCAACTGCCTGACTGAGGTAGAACTGTCTTAAAACGTCAATGGCAGGCACTTGGGAACTGACCAAAACTCTACACCAGTTTAGGGACAGAGCTGCTGCTATTTAAGTACAAAAACAGTCAAAATCTCTTTGGGAACAGAGATGACATAGCTTTAAGTATCAAGTATTAGGCCAGACCCAAAAGAATCTTAAAGAGAGTGAAACCAAGAAAGCTACTAGAGGCCTTCTACCCGTGGTGACGAATGTGAGACTCACCGAGAGCTTTTTAATGTTTCCTAAGGCCTCCGGATCCAGCTGTGCAATATCGATCCTCTGCAAGTCACTGGCCCGTAACCGCATGCTCTGTGTGGAGAAAGAACATGTTAAACTGGCATGACAGGAACCTCTGCCCAGCAGCCAGGTGCCCCAGGCGCCCCCCTGATATCCTGCTCATGGTGGCGGGGACGGCCAAGAAGGAGAGACAGCAAGGAAGGCGGAAGGGCTATTAGGCCTGAGGAGGCACGACACAGTCAGTGCTAGCACTGGGACAGGCGGGATCTCCTGGGCACAAAGCCACGCACATCAGCTTAGAAATACCATGCAGACCACACTGAGATAAGCCATTCTCCCCTCACAAGGACTGAGGTCCACAGCTTGCTCTTCTCAGCCTGGTGAAACCCGGCTCAGGTTGGTTCAGAATCCCTGAACATCACAGATTTGAAGATACAGCTCATGCTGCCCTTGTTAGACTAGATACGTACCCCATAGGTCCCTTCCTCTGCACTGCCTTTGAGACCTCTATTATTGCACGTATCACAGATGCTATAATTGAGGACCTATCTTGACTACTGAACTGGGCAGTAGTCGAGATGGGTCGACTCTGGGCCCACTCTGGGCCTGCTGTAATCACCGGGCACCGGTAGCTGATGAACAGACGGAGCCCTGAGTCAGGCAGGGACCTTCCCAGTCTGGTCCTCCAAGCTGAGAGAAAACTGGGTTCTGATGGAGACCTGAAAGGACCCTGAAGGAGAGAGGCAGACAGTGCCCAGGAAAGAGAAATGCTTCAGTGAGCAGTGCACTGTGGCCTGGTTCCCGGGGCAATACTTAACCGCGCCGCCACCCACTGGCACAGTGAGGGAGATCTCTTTGCTGTCAGCGAGCGGGCTGCCGTTGACAGAGATGTTGTAGATCTGCTCTCTGGCTGCTGGAGTGCGCAGGCCTGGGGTCTTGAAGACCCTACAAAATGGAAAAGATCTGTGAAGATGGCTTTGCAGGCTGCATGACACCAGATGTGGTGAGCCAGTTTGACTCCCAGCTGGTCTCAAGCTGCAGCTTTCAAACCACACATTTCTAAGAAAGCGAGTTCTAAATTTAGGGAACATTTTTTTTTTTTTAAAGCAGTAATGACTAAACACAGCTGGAGAAAGGAGGTTGTAATTATCAAACATACATCTAGCAAAAGTCAACCCTTATCTGTGGAAATTTTAGGACCAAAGCTCTACATGGGTGCCAGTCATCCACTCATCCACAGAGCCAGAAATAAACTGGTTACCGTGTTCCCGAGAGTGGCTAAGTGCTTCTACCAAGAGGACCTTCCCAGGGTCAAAGGAAGATGATGCCAATTAGATCATTACGCTAATTCCAAAACTTTCTCAATGATTAAAGTGCAGCTCCTGTTTTCCCTTAAATGTCTCTTGCTACATGCTTATATGAATAAACAGAAAAGTGGAATTAAAAGCGGAAAGCATTCGTCACTGCCTCTACCCCAGAGATGACCACTTCTTGCTCCACTCCCCAGGTAACCACTTCTAATTCCTACAGTATCTTACCAGAAAACTTCCACGTGTATAAAGCAAATGGGATCACATATTACACACCGTCCAGCAACCTGCTTGGAGAGGCTGTGACCATGTAGCTCTTTCCCCGGAGCACATACATGTCCAGTCTTTTGTAAGGACTGCACGGCATTTCTACTTGGTCAGCTAGCCCCTGTGGAAGGTATTATCTTGTGCTGTAAACAATGCTCATTCATGTTGGCCTCCAAAAAGGTGGCATCAATTTTCACTCCTATCAAGGATATAAGCACATGCCTACCTAACTTTAAAAAACTTCTGACCAGAATCAGAAGAAGCCAAAAGAGTCACACACAGGCCTCCTACTCATCACAGGCAGAATGTCCTCTTTTCTCTAATCAGACAAAGAATCATTCTGCTACTGAAAACAGGCGAACCTGCACTCGGGAGGCAAACAGTGGGAAACTGATGGCTCCCGTGCTGAGGCTGCCCACTCTGAGGGCTGGGAGCACTTCTTCAACTCTCCTTCTCTGAGTGCTCCTCACTGCTGGGCTCCCACCTGTATGCAAGCACTGCTCACCTGGAGTCAAACCGAGGTGTCATGCCCGGAGTTGGTTTCACCACAGACAACTCCAGTCGGCTCACAGCTGGGGTCACGAGGTTGTCATAGCTTGACCTACAGATAAGAAACAGGCACGAAGTACGTCAACTCCCAGCCGCAGTAGCTGCAGAGCCAGGTAACACCGATTATTAGACACTGACCCTCCCAGCCACCTTGAGATAAGCGCTGATAAGCTGAACAAGTTGAAGAAACAACCTCTTGGCAATGCAGAGCCTCCCCAGCTGGAAGTCTTGTCCTCTCGCAAGGCAGTTGGTTAACATCCTGGTGCCTCCCTGCCTCCAGGCAGAAAGGAGGCACTCTCCTTCACAGACACATGCATCTCAATGCCTACTTTCTGAAGCTGTGACCCTGTGCTCAAACAGTTTATAGTGGAGTCCAGCATAATCAATTCAAGCCCAAGGACCTGGACCATTTCAAGAAACCAATTACGGGAAGGCAACAGTCACTTCGTGGCTGATTGTGGTAGCCCGACACATAGACTGCCAGGTATGTTGACAAAATATGCAGATTTTACTGTACTCTTCTGAGCCTATACTCTCTTTGGGTTAAAAAAAAAGAAAAGTGGGAGAAGCTGTGTATGCCTGTAATCCTAGCTACTGGGGAGGCAGAGGATCTAAATTTGAGTCCCACCTAGGCAAGTTAGTGAGACCTTGTCTGAAAGTTAACACAAAAATGGCTGGCCGTGTAGCTCGGTACTCCCTGGGTTCAACTCTTAGTACTGCAAAAACAAAACAAAAAGCGAGGGAGGACAGAGAATGTGGCAGCAGCACTGGAGAAGGTATTAGTGTGGGCCACAGAGGGCTGTTTGTGTCACTGAAAGCTCTAAAAGGTTCGCCATCACTGGTGCAGGCCATTTCTTGAGGCCCTGCCGGCTCAGTCAGTCAAGGATTCCATGACTTCAAGCTCCCCTTGAACACTAGCCACCAGAGCCCTTTTCACCCCCATTTCTACCATGCTGTACAGAGTTCGCCAATAAACCCAAACAGTATCTGACTTTGGAAAACCTGTTACCTTTTGCCTTTTCCTTGTATGGACTGGGTTCTCTTCTTAGACGGGGGACACCTTTTGACCTGAAGTCACAATCAAGCAAAACTGAGGTTATACAAAACCCAGCAACAGGGAAAGGTAAGGAGGTAAAATAAGGAGAAGCAGAACCAGCTCTGAAGAGAAGATTAATGCTGAACATAAGAAGGTCCGTCTCACAGAATGACTACAAAATTCAGAACGTAAGTAATCAACTTACATTGCTTATGCTAGATTTAGACTGGCTGGGACTTCAAAATTGAGGATTTGGGCTGAGATGAAAGGTTAAATCTCTTGAACTGATCGCAGCCTGGCTCACCCTCACAACTTTCCATAAAGTGCTGCTGTGGAGTCACTCAAGGCATTTCAGGTGCCCAATCCGAGGGGACGTTTGTGGTTCTCCCCTGCCCGAGTCATGCCTGACTCCTGCTCCTTACCACCTGGTGATTTCCTCCTCACTTGTCTTCCAAGACTGATCCCACTGTCCTCCATCTCTGGCCGTCCCTCCGCAGTACGCCTTAGGAGCCCCTGCCCAGCTTCCCCCCTCCATGCTCCCCCTGCACAGACTTTTCTCTTTCTGCCCTGGGACAAGCATCTGAAGATCTGCGGGTCAGTGGGTCTCTCAATCGCCTCTTTCTCTCTGAGCTCCAGGCTAAAATTTCCGCCTGGCCTAGATGTCCTGGAAAAGTACTTAACACTCAGCAGGTCAAGCCCTGGCTCTCCCTCCGCTTCACCCTAACCCAAAACTACCGCTGCCTCCTGCATCCCATGTTTCATTGGGTGGCAGCTACCCTAAGCTAGAAACCTTTTGTCATTTCTGACTCCTTTCTCCCACCAATCTCAGGCCTTCATTCTTCTTTATAAAACATCTTGAAACCATCTATTCTTTTCAGTCATTGCCTCAGTTCAGCCCACCTGGTTTCCTTGTTTTCTCATCTTCCATTTACCCTAATTCCACCATGAACTATCAACCTGATGTTACCACCACCCATCTGACTGAGTGGAAACTTCCAAGCTTGGCGCACAGGCCATCCACTGTCTTGTCCCTGCTCTTCCTCATATCCTTACAGCTTATATCCCAGCCATACCAAACTTCTTCATGTTCTTCAAGTGGACATTTTCCTAGTTCTACATGGAACATGCTCTCCTTTCTTCTCCAGCTAGTAGAACCTCACTCACCTTGAAAAGACTGACAGTGTTCTAATGAGGACAGGGGAAATTCGCTGGCTTCCTCCTGTGTTCTACACACCTTGCACATGTTTTGGTGATTACCTTTGTTATTTACCACTTAAAGGGAGAGCTTTTCAATCAAACTGTGAGCTCTGGAGGGCGACACTGTTTCTGTGTATTTTTGTATTTGTTTATCTCCTGCCAGCCCTCTTAACCTGAATTCCTACTTACTCTTGTAGTTTGAAAATTCTTAGGTTTATTTTCTTCTTCTTCTTCTTCCATTATCATTTCATCCACTTGTATTACCTTTCGTTCTATAAAGAAACAGATTTAATAGCGTGTGATCGCTGATGGAACAATATTTCATGCGCACATGTTTCCCATAAGGAACAACTTATGCAATGGTAGGTTGCAATCAAAAAATAGTGCACACATTCTTTTTTCTTTTTGGCAGTGCTGGGGTTGAACCCAATGCCTTGTACGTGCTAGGCATACAAATTCTGCCATCAAGTCACACTCTAAGTCCCAGAAATTCACTTTTTTTTTTTTTTAAAAGAAGAGGGTTATTTATTTATTTATTGGGTTTTTTGAGACAGGGTTTCACTATGTAGTTTAGGCTGATCTTGAACTCACTCTGTAGCACAGGCTGGCCTCAAACTTGTGGCGATCCTCCTGCCTCAACCTCACAGGTGTGCACAACCATGGCCAGCAAGAACAGGGTTGTTTAAACAAAGGAAGCCAATCAGAGTGCTGAAGCAACCCTGTGTGATGCTGGTGCTTGTTAAGGACAGCCCACATTCTGATTAAGAGATTTGGGCTTGAGGTCTGGAGCTACCATGTACTAGGTCAAAAGGCTTTAATCAAAAGTGTGCCAGTTTCCTCATCTATAATAGGAAGCTATCACTTTATAGAGATATTATGAGGATTGGAACATGTATTCCACAAGAATAGGTTGTTATTGTTATTCCTGTATCCCAAGATCCTAGAAATGCACCTTTAAGTATTTATTATTTGTGGAATCAATGAATCTAAAGTCCACTGAACAGTACCAGACACCTATTAAAATAAATATTACATTATTTATAAATAAAATTAGGGTTGGGGATTTAGCTCAAGTAGTAGAGCACTTGCCTAGCAAGCACAAGGCCCTGAGTTCGATCCCCAGTGCCCCCCCCAAATAAATACAATTATTATAACAATTGTCTTAGGAGAAAAAGGAGTATGAAGGATGTTTAAGCTGAAAGATTCAATTTTTAATATTTAAGTGCTTGTCTTAAGAAAGACAGTTCTTATGGGGCTCCACAGAACAGAAATAGTATTGATATATAGATTTCACAAAGAAACTTTGGTTCAAAATTAGAAGAACTTTCTCATCATCACAGCAGTCTAGTGATAAAAGGTAGAGTGTTTCACTGCTAAATACATACAACCAGGAGCTAGATAACCCCGAGTAGGAATTCTACGGAAGGTTCAGGTATTTAATCATGGAGGGGTGAGACTGGACTAAAGGCTTTAAGCTTTTTTGCCAGCTATAACTCTGATATATTAGAATCTTCCTCTTTTTAAATAGTTTACAGTATATTGAAGTCCAGTGGTCAAAAAGGAATAAAAACAATTTTAATTGTTAATATCAGTCTGGATGGATACAGTTTGTTTTCTGGGTTTTTTTGTTTTTTCAGACAGGGTCTCCCTATGTAGTTCAGGCTGGCCTTGAACTCACTATGCAGCTCACACCAGCCTCAAGCTCATGGTGATCCTCTTGCTTCAGCCTCCTGAGTGCTGGGATTACAGGCATGAGGCATACTTGGCTGGTGGGTTCAGTTTTAAGGAGTAAAACCAGAAGACCCTTGTCACAAATCACAACTAAGCAAAACTGATGGAACTCAGAAGAGAAATCAGTGTTACCTAAATGGAGAAATGACCCAAAGTGACCTAACAGATTGTAAATATGTGGTTGAGGAACTCTAGGAACCCTCAGGCCCAATTCTGTCCAACCTTAGGAGTTAGGACTGGAATACAACCTTAAGCCAGCAAAAAACCTCATTCAGCTCTCTGCATTTCACAAGGCAATTCTGATGGAAGGCCAGTCAGACGAGAAGTAGGCAGTGTTTCAGGTCCTGTCAGCAGAATAAGGTCCCTTGGAGCGCAGTCCCACGCCCAGGCCATGGGTCAGGTCTGCCCTCACTAAGGCTGGATACATCAGCACCATAGCTCAATGACAATAACATTCAGTCTGTGTCTCAGTTCATCCTGACCGGACTTCGTGTTCATCAGTTACAACCTGGTTCCTCATAAAACTGTCCTATAAGACAGTGTTTCCCAAAGTGCGGGGCACAAATAGGGGACGAGTCTACCAAGGCAGGTCACTGAACTGGGTAACATGGAATCACATGCTGAAACAGTTTCTCCTACAATTCTTTCAACTCTATTGATTACATCAGGAAGAGCCTCAGCTGCTATTACCTGGCTTTTAATTCCTTTCTAAATTTTGCTAACCTTCTTATTTAACTCAGGAGACAGCAAGCAGGCAATAATGTTTGGTTTCCAGCACAGTTCTAGCTCTCTTTGTTTTCAGTACTGGGATTGAACCTAGGACCTTCACACTGAGCTACATTCCCAATCTTCTTTAATTTTTGTATTATTTCTTTAAACATTATTATTTATTTCTTTTATTTGTATTTCTATCTACTTATCATTTATTTATTTATTTATTTGAGACAGGGTCTTGCGCTTGCAGTGATCCTCCTGCCTCAGCTTCCCAAAGTGCTGGGATTATAGGTATGCACCATCATGCCCAGCTGCAGCACAGTTGTTTGTTGTGTATTTCTTCCTTTCCCTTTGACTTTAGCTCTCACAACAGTCTCTCCCCCAACACACATCAGTCACATGAGTTTGGTAGGTGTCAGTCCTACACACAATGAAGTGACTGCAGCAGTGCAAATCAAACTTTGCAGCTTATAAGATTGAGGAGGTGGAGAGGAGAGGGAGTCACGAGGCCCTGCTCCTGAGACTTCAGGCTCTCTCTGCTCAACAAGGGCTTTGACAAGTACTCACTTTTGGCAGATTTCAGGGGTGTCTGAATAGCTTCTGCTGTCAGTTTGTTTATTTCTGTGATATCCACATCAGCCTGAGACAAACACAGCCAGAAAGTACCAGGCTTATTTCATCAAATAGGAGAAATACCATATTAAGGTAAAAAACAATTTCAATCATCTTATTTGGTACATGGCAAAAGACTGTTGACTGTGAGTTAAAATATAGTGAACTTCCATAAACCAATTATCATATAACCCAAGACCTAAAACACTGCTAAGCCATATAGTCTTTCCCTGCTCCTAGCCATATATTCTTTCCCTGTTCCATTCTTCATCTCATTAGCTCACTGTTGCTAAACTTAGCACAAACAATATAAATCATACTGAACACCTGCTTTGTTCTGCTAGGCCGAGGATGGCTAAGTAGCTCCCAGTAAAAATCTTGGGCACTGAGTCTCTAATGAGCTTTTCAGGCAGACCATGCTCTAATGAGCATTTCAGACATGTTGAAGTAAGCATGTCCTGTGTAACTCCACTGGAAGTGAACTCTTGGGAGCTTGTACGTCATTTCCTTTGCACTTTGTCCCATATACTTTTTCCCTTTGCTGAGTTTGCTTTGTATCCTTTCACTGCAATAAATGATTGCCATGAGTATGATTATACACTGGCTGAGTCTTGTGAATCCTTTTAGTCAATCACCGAACTTATGGTGCTGTTGGGAGCCCCCAACACACCTTCCAAATAAGAGCTTTTGAACCAAAGTATCATTCCTTCACTGGGTTTTAAATCATATTAGGTAAAGTTAGAATTCTCTTAGCCTGGTGTGATGACTAGATCTCTCATATGACACCAGAAGCTCCTATTTGAAGGTCTGTATGCCTGATTAATTTAAAAAGACAGATACAGCAGTTGACTGATTGTGATGCTGCAGATTGAGTCCAGGGCCTCACAAATATTAGGCAAGCCCTCTACCAATGAGCTACATCCCCAACCCCAGATATTGTGTTTTGAAACATTAGATCTGAGTCTATGTAGGGTGGGAGAATAAAATGGGTCACAGCAACAAAGAAAAAGCATGGACTAAGAATGTTCTAATACCCTCCGTCCTTTTTTGAGACCTGGTCTCATTGTGTAACCCAAAAGATAATGTTCTTGCTGAAGTCGCTTAAGAAATTACAAGGGGTGGGGTTGAGGATTTAGTTCAGTGGTAGAGCACTTGGCCTAGCACGCATGAGGCCCTGAGTTTGATCCCTAGCACCCCCAGCCCTGCAAAATTACAAGAGTATAGAAGCTGAGAGCCAGGAACTGTGAACAAAAACCAAAAATACAGTCACCTCTTGGCACCTGTGGGGGATTATTACCAGGACCCCCCTATAAGATACCAAAATCTATGAATGTTCAAGTCCCTTATATAAAAAGGGATAGATTTGCAGGGCTGGGGATTTAGCTCAGTGGTTAAAGTGCCTGCCTTGGAAGCACAAGGCCCTGGGTTCAATCTCCAGCACCAAAAAAAAAAAAAAAAAAAAAGGACAGATTTGCATATAACCTATGCACATTCTACCATTTTTTTTTTTTTTTCCTCTTGTTTTGAGACAGGGTCTCACTATGTAGTTCAGGCTGACCTTGAATTCATTATGTAGCCCAGGCTGGCCTCAAACTCCAGGCAATCCTCCTGCCTCAGTCTCCCAAATGCTGAAACTACAGGCATGTGCCACCACATCCAGCTACATTTTTTATTTATTTATTTAGGTTTTTTGGGGAAAAGGCTTCTCTGTGTAGTAGAGGCTGGCCTCAAACTCTTGCCAGTCCTCCTGCCTCAGCCTCCTGAGTGTTGGGATTACAGGCAGATGCCACCACGCCTGGCTCTGACCATATATTTAAAATTATCTCAAGATTACTTATAATACCTAATATATTTAGCAATACCTAATATATATGTAACAAGCTAACGTATTAGCAATACCTGATATATATGTAATAAGCTAACGTATTAGCAATACCTGATATATATGTAATAAGCTAACGTATTAGCAATACCTGATATATATGTAGACATCATTATTCTATATTGTTTAGAGAATAAGAAAAAGAGTCAGTACATGTTTATTATGGATGCAGTTATTTTTTTCTAAGTATTTTCAATGCATGGTTAGTTGAATCCTCAGATGAGGAACTCACAGATATGGGCTGGAGAAACTGTGTACCACAATAGTACACTCTCTTTTTAGGACTCAGATCTATTTGGGCCTCATGTACTCAGTATCTGACACAGCTATAATTCTTCAGTTGACACAGACAATGTCCCTATGTGGAATCTCTTCCACAGTATGTACCCTATCGGTTGAATTTTGTGATTGGATTAATCTTAAACTAGCCAGCTCAAAAATAAGACAGGTCACTTACTGTTGCCGCCTCTTCCAGGGCTTGTTTGTTTCCTCCAAGAGCTTTAAAGAGAACATTGTATTTAATTACTATCAGATTTGAACAATAAATCATCTTTCCTAATACAATCAATTATCTTTCTATAACTGGACCAGATTAAGCTCCTGGTCCAACATTGAATGACCTTCACAATCCCGTCTAATCTTTCTCCAAGCATGATTCTCCCAACCCTGACCTGTTTATATTCTATCCTCTACCTCAGCAAAGTTCTTGTTACTTCCCAAATGTGACACTGATCCTCATGATTCAGTGCCCTAGTATAGTACTAAGTATTTCCTCTGGCTAAAGTACTCTTGTGCACACAACAAATCTGTAATTCATCCTTCAAAACACTGCTCAAACATTACCCCAAAACTCTGCTTATGTTCCTTATAACACATTTTGTCAAAATGTAAAAAATTGCACAGTAAATAGTAAATTGCTAAGTAGCTCCCCTTTGGCACAGCCAACTACTCAGAAACTACTTGAAGTTGTTTAAGGTCCACTCCTGCCTTGGACTAAGTTCTAGAGCTAATACTATTGCTTCTGACAAAAATCTGGCATAGTAAATATGCACTGAATGAAAAGGTCTTTGTAAGAGTTAAATGTAGAATAAAAATTTAGGTTACATTCTCTTGCTAGAAACCCTCATGCATAACAGTTAAGATCTCAGGCTTTGGGGGCTGGAAATTTAGCTCAGTGGTAGAGTGCTCGCCTAGCAAATGCAAGGCCCTAAATTCGATCTCCAGCAGCCCAAAACAAACAAGCATAATATTAGTAAATAATTACACCTTGTTACAAGGAAAAAAATTAATGTATGTAAGACATTTGTTGTAGTGCTCGTCTGGAAGTGCTATGTAAATATACTTGACATTCTCTTTTGCATAATTCTAATTATATACTTGTATGAGAACTTTTAAATAATCCTTCCCCTGTTTTATTCCCAGACGCATCTTCATTACCTAGCATTGTAAATGTCACGTACTCAACTTTTGTGAGTGAATGCATTAAGTAAATAAAAAGGCAAGTCAAAAGAATCATTTAAATCCTATGTAAGCACCACATGCATTTCTCTCCAGGAAGGAGACTACACTGGGTAATTAACAATAAGGAAAACAGAAAAAAATGAGGTTAATACAGCAGAAAGGACAGCCCTTGCATTTTCTTGGACATTTAATAAGGGGGTGGTAAAAGAAGCCAGGATTTTTCCTCTGGTCAGAAAAAACTCTCCTGTCCTTGCACTTTACAATTGATGTGGCTTTTAGAATTTTATTTATTTATTTTTGGTAGTACAGAGGATTGAACTCAAGGCCTTTACCCTAAACTACCTCATTTCATATCCCCACCTCGTTTTCATTGTGAGACACAGTTTGGCAAAGTTGCTCAG
>PVJO010030285.1:0-15687 GCA_004026905.1 Hystrix cristata | reverse complement strand
AAAGGGAGAAAAAAATCAAAAGAAAAACATAAATCAGAGAGTTCTGGGAGAGAGTTCAGGACGAGGGATTTGGTGGCTTTGGGCACAATGACAACAAAGTGGGTACTGACGAGGAAGGGAAGGTAGATGAGGTGGAAGAAGAGTAGGCTCACCCATTCGAGAATGGTGGGCAGGAACTACTTTGAAAATTAAGCAACCAAGTCTAAGTTAGAGAAATAAATTACTGTGCTTCATAAAGAATTGAGTTCATTTATAGCGATGATTCAAATAGTTAAGAAGCAAAAGATACCTGGATTATTCTGATGAAAGCAAAAGAAATCTTATTAATTAACAAGGCAAAAATAAAGACAATTAAAATTTTAGGACAAAAGGGAGGAAGTTTGTGCATAGATGGCTTGTTATTGACCACGCTTGGCCAAGTTTGCAGATGACCCCACTTCCCGAATTCCCTTACTGTGCGGTATAGCCACATGGCTGGTTCCCACGGTGGTGGGTGGAGGAAAATCCCTGTGTAGGCTCCTGTCTGCAGAAACCCCACACTCGCCCTTCTTCCTCCAACTGTGGGCAGCAGACTGGAGACTTTGATGGAAAGCCAGACATGGAAGAAGGCAGTCTCCTGATTATCACAGATATCAGAACCAAGTACATGTCAGGAATACTCACTTTGAATTTAACGTGAACACACGATATTTGTGTTTTAGCCTGCTAATATCACATTATCAAAGCAGGCAGAATGAAAAGGTCTTGATCGGAATGTGAAACAAAAGTAATTACAGCTTCCTTCTGAACAACGGAGGCAGAGAAAGAGCTCATCTGAACTCTCTTGTTTGAGTGGCATGGGGGCTGTGATGGTGGAATCCCAGGGGGGGACGTCTAATTACAGGCAGACTCTTGGCTCTTCAGTGAACAATATTTACTCTGATAGAATAATGTGAATGCCTATCGCTTTTCAACTTTTACAAGCAGCCATTAGACAAATTAAGGAGGACTTCATTGTGATCATAGAGAAGATACGAATGCTAACAGATTTGACACTGCAAAACTCATATTGCAGTGGAGAGAAGAGGAAGGGAAGGAGACAGAGACACAGTGCAGCCGGGATCTCCACATGGTAGAATGAGACGGCAGGAGATGCTGCCCACATCAAGGAGACAGGCCCAAATGATCAAGCACATCTTTCACAAGTGTACAAATAAGGTCCAGAAATCTAAGTTCACTGGAGGAAGCAATATTTTCCCATTGCTGGGACAAAATACCTGACACCTACAATTTGAAGGAGGAGAGGTTTATTTTCACTCCTGGTTTCAGCTGGTTCAGTCCATGGTAGACTGCATCCAAGACAAGAACAACATGATAGAAGTACCAGGGAGAAGAAAGCTGCTCATCCCACAGTATAACCGGGATGCAAAGAAAGAAGAGAGGAGCTAGGGTCAAGAATGCACCCGTCCAGGTCACACCCTCAGGGACCCACCTCCCATCAGGTCACACCTCCTAAAAACACATTCACCTATGAACTCACCAGTGGATCAACCAGAGGATGATTATTACAGTCCCATGGCCCAACCATCTGCCACAAACATGCAATTTGGAGGTCCGTTTTAGATTTAACCCATAACATATGTCACATGTATGCAGCTCATGTGCAGAAAACCGTTATACTAGAAGAAACAAGACATGGAATGTAGAATTGATGTGATAAGTGATACCATAAATGATCAGCAAAATGTCAATTGTAAAAGTTTAAATGAATCAAGCAAAGAAGAAGCAGAAAAACATATCACATGTAAGACAATAATGACAGATGACTTCAGCAAGGATTGAATGCTGCTGAGTCTGTGACACAGCCTCCGTGTAGGTGCCAAGGGAGGCCTTCTGCATTCATTCGATTTTTGGCTATATACTTAAGTCATTTAGATTCAACAAATTTTAGTAACAGTGGGATGAGACCATCAAAATTATAGCCAATGTGTCATGATGCTCAATCAGTTTAACTTTGCTGCCACCTAGGTTGGTTGTGGGAAAAATCACACGTCCTCCCTGCGCTAGGGTGGCTGAGATGTAAACGGATCATGCATTCAGGGCTTCAGCATATTTGTAAGACTCTATGCAAATGTGGGAGCTCAGGGGCATCCTAAGTTTACTCAAGCCCCACCAAGGAGCGGCACATGTGAAAACGAGTGGCAGGGAATGTTGTAACTGGGAACATCCGGGCCTTTGACTTTAGGAATCTCAACTCCTTAATAGTGACCAAGAATTACTTTTCAGAGTATAGTGTCCAAATCTAGAGTGCCCTATCACAGAAAGAACAAGGCAGAAGGTGGTCTGTGAGTAGAAGAGAAACCAACTCTCGGAGTGGGTGGGCTAAAACCCAGCACATCTTTACTGCAACTTTCCATCATATTTCTGGGGACTAAAACAGCCTCACAGTTTCTAGAGTCAGAGATTGTTTATGTCCCCTAATATCATGGTCTCCTTGGTGACTACATGTGGATAATTAGGCTGCTGATGTAAAACCAGGCTAAGACAGAAAAGGTGAGATCCAGAATTGGGGGGATGGTGGGAAGGGACAGCACAAAACCAAAAGGTGATCACAAAATTAATTTGCAGGCTCATCATGGGTAATGTGAGGTGAAAAAAGTCACATCTCCCTGGAATTTCTTTAGATTAGAGATTAGATTTCTTATGCAGGGGGATGTTCTGAACACCAAATCTCTGCGACTTCTTCCCTAGCCTTCTTGTATGGCTCTTGCATCAGTCTGAAGACAGTAGGCTCCCTTTCATTGTTCTCATCCAAGAAGAAAGCCTTTTCTCTTCCATTTAATTCTCTATTTCCCTCTATTGTCCTGGAGATTAAAGGAATTGATGATACTCTGCATGTCGATCCTTAATATTATGATTTAATAAGTAGGAAAAAAACAAAGCCAAACAGGAAACCGTTTCAGTCATGAGCAAAAGCGACATTCACTCACAATATCTGGGATCTGGTCCTCCTTCTTGATGTCTGTCCCGGCTGTCAGATGTCAGCCTGCACATGGTGACATGGAGACAGAGCATCTTTTCAAGGGCTTGGAGTGACCATGTGATGATGAACCACACTTAGAGTGAAACTCAGGAAGAGTCGGGATGAATGAGGGGAGCAGGGACAATCTTTCTCCAGAAGGACCAGCCTACTGCGATGTTACTGGTTGACTAAGTCCAAGCTGTGTCCTGCTTACGTGAAGAGCAGCATCTCATGGCTCCGTGTAGCGTGCACACACACACACACACACACACACACACACACACACACTCACACACACAGGTGTTACCTGTGCAGGCTAAAGATGACCGGAGAAATGAAAAGTGAAACTGTGTAACACAGGCCGAGAATCATTGTGCACAGACTGAGTGGCGTTACCGAGAGCATCGCTGTCAAGGAGAACCCTCGAACAAGTCCCAGAACTAAGTTACTATAAGTTTTGGGAAGCAGAAAATGTGCTCATTTCATTTCTTAGAATGATCTCAGCATACACTGCTGAAATTCATTTACATCTCTCCTGCAGATGCCATATCTACACATTTAAAAGAATCAGATGATTGATTTTTCTTTATGATCCAGTTATCCAAATCAAAAAGAAACTGTCACATCTTTGAAATTATTTTATTTAATGCCCTTGGAAACTTTACTAGGCCTAGTATTGAAAAGTGCAAGATTTTAATAAAATATGTTGATCTGCAATATGGGATAAAATTGAAATTATATCTAGCACCTAGATATAATCGGAATTTAAGAAAAACTGGTGATAGGAAAGATAATTGCCTGATTGCAAAATCAACTTTGACTTTATAAGGTACATAATTATGAAATCAGCAAAAACTTTTCAATGAAAGAATAAAAAAAAAAAACTATTAGAGCAAATGTGAACAAAAATGAATTCTAACAGATCCAATACCTAAGAATTGAGCTGTTTTCGTGAAAAAAGCAAGCAAGGACATATGGATTCACATTTCTCATGGTTGTATTTTGTCTCCTGGGAAGTAGTGAGCAAAACCATTAGGACCTGAAGTTAAAGGACAGATAATAAAAAGATAAATGCCATAGACGCGGGACTTTTCTTTAAGCAATGAAAAGGGGGTTGTGATGATAACAAGTGACTGACATTTGGCCTGTAGTTTAGATTTTACACATCGGTAAGATTTCTGACTACAAGGAGGACGAAGTGTGACACTAGACAAAAGAGCCAAGGCAGACTCCAGCCTGGCCTGATGTGCTGGTAAGACCACTCACTCTTTGAAAGAAAACAAACCCTGCTGTTCAGCCCTCCTTGACTCCTGCCATGCAATGGTCCAGCGTAGCGGAAACCAAGCAAAGGTCCTGAGACCGAGGGGCACGGGGCTTGGAAGAGAAGCATGTGGCTCTGAGCGAGCCAGTGCGGTCGGTCCAGCGACACTACGCTGGGAACAGCAGGCTTGTGCCGCTGACCGTGGACCCCACAGGGGTGACTGTGGCATTCGGTTAAGGAGGGTCACAGAGTGCTGTGCTGTCTTCTTGTTGAGTCACTGAGGTAGCTTGGCCGAGGGGGAAATGTCATGATGATGTCGCTTGGGGCGAGTGCCTGGGAGTAGCACGTAGGGTGAGGACTGAGATTCTGGGCCTGGAGCTCACATAGCGGGTTGGAGCAGGCCTGGATGAGAAGGAAGGTAATAACAACTGGAGCTGCAGATGAGGAGCGGAAATGGCAGTGAGAAGAGAGTTTGGAAGGAAAACGATGGCTCCACTTGAGATTTCAAGGACAAGGAAAGAAACTGGGCACGGGTCTAGATTTCAGGGCATGACTGTTCCAACCATACAAAGTTAGAAAGAAGTTGTATCATTAACAGAAAGCAAAGAGGGGCATGAAAGCCTTGAAGAGTGGACGGAGGGAATGAGCATTCCCAGAGGAGTGACGAACACATGGAGTGCAAAATGTGCTCTCTAGGATT
Organism: Hystrix cristata; assembly: GCA_004026905.1. Taxonomy (NCBI): domain Eukaryota; kingdom Metazoa; phylum Chordata; class Mammalia; order Rodentia; family Hystricidae; genus Hystrix; species Hystrix cristata. The sequence goes on along the minus strand of PVJO010030285.1, from coordinate 10,725 downwards.
TCTCTCAGACACAGGGCCACCGCGAGCATGCCAAAGCCCACGGTCCCTGCTTCTTGCCACAGCCTGAGACCTCTCAGGTTCTCCACACATGAGATAAATCTTTAGTAACACACACACTTGTGAAGTTTAAATGTGGTATAATATTGCCCGGCCCATACAAAGCGGCCATGATGTACTAGCTTGTGGTCGTAGTAATACATCCTTCGGAAAATAATTAACATCACAGAGGTCTTATGAAACTATAACATATAATATGGACAAAATGAAAAAAATAGGTAAATAGGTAAATAGAATGTATTCAAATACAAACATGCCAATGAATACAATTTGATACCATATCGTGATGTAGATTTGAGGCTGTGCATGGATTGAAAGCCAGGCTCAAGTTTAAGTTTTACCTCTTCACATGCTGCCTCTTGAAACTCCTGTTTACCAGGAGGCGACTGCTCATCACTGCAGTGAGCAGCTGTGAGAATTGGCTTTACTCAGTTGCAGTGCTTAGCATATTTCTGGCATTTTGTTGAGAACCCAATAAATGTCCTCTACTGTTATTTTTGGAAGCCACAAGATGATATTTTCTTACGGTAGTCAAAATCTGATGTTCAAAATAGGCTTTCTTAAAGATTGAAAAAAATAAAATGATCTCGTAAGAAATTCTCAAAATTGCAGGGACTGAGGAAAAGTCAACCCAGCCCCGTAATGAATCACGGCAATGAACACTTGAACTAGTGTGCTCATTGACGATCATCTCTGGCAAATGCCAAAGTATTGAAAGAGTCCTTCGAGATGAAATTTAATTTTCGAGGGGAGACTTTAATTTTTAAAGAAGAAGAGTTTTAAGCAGGAACCATCAGACCGAGGAAACAGCCGTGAACAAAATCTTGGAGCACCATGGAAATGGTGGTTGAATGAGCAGAACTGTGTGATGTTTGAGAAGTGGAGGGGAGAAAATTTGGGTATTTTGGGTACATACTGACAGGTCACTTGTTAGTAATTATATCGGGTCCTGACTATGGCTGCTTACTGAACATATCTTACTATTCTGGAAACAGAGTGAGCTGGAATCCTAAGGCCCAGTGCAGTGTGTCGTCTAAATGGGAACTCTTTCCTATCGGCCGCAGCCTTGTGCTCAACACAGCCACACGCCACCAGCTCCTCCCACTGTCCGGTACCTCTGCAGAAAGGAGCCGGGAAGTCCCAGGATGCGCCGTTCCCCGGGCTGACGATGCAGGTCAGGATGGCATGGCCTTCCAGGACGTAGCCCGAGAGACAGCTGTATCGGATCTTGTCTCCTATGTTGAACCTTGTTCCGTGGAGAACGCCTTTCAGTATTTCTCCAGGATTTCCACATGTGTGGCTAGGTAAAACTGTTGGAAAGAGAAAACAAAATAAAAGTTGAAGCAAATGTTTCTACTAAGAACTATTTATATCACAAAACAGATAGCACTTTTGAACTATTAAAATTACCAAGTATCTGGCATAGAAAAACTTTTAAACTGTGCCCAAGATGTGAACAGCTTACCATCAGGTTTTAAAATAGCTTCATTGTAGTACTTTTATAACCATTTTAATATGTAAATAAATGCATTTTGTTAAAGGAGGAAAACACAGCTCTGCTTAGATTCAGTGTCCCAGACGTCTAGGTTATTCTTACAGTGCTACCATTAAACACGCCCATGCCAGGAGCGACCAGATGAACCAGTAGGACATAGCAAGCTGGAAGTGTATTGTAAACACACATCGGTGCACCCTCCTGTCATGTTTGTTCTCATGCCTCCGGGACGTGTGCAGTATCTTGTACATACCACCAGTCATTGTTCGGCCAAGGTCCAATGAGTGAAATTTCATTAAGAAATGAAAAATGTCGTTCATTAATCCATAGGTGTTAGAAAAAAATGAGTCCTTCTTACAATGCAGGCACAGCTTTGCCTATTTATAGCATTTGACTCATGGTGTATTTTAACCATTTGTGTTGACAATACACATCCTGTATTCACATGCACTTGAAAATTAGGGCTCTGTTGCTATTCTTTCTCGACTTCCTTACTTTTCATCTTAATATTATTCTCTAATTCAACTGCACTGAGACCCAGACAACCTGATGCCAGCCGTGGTGATAGAACAGGATCGTGGAGTGAGTTTATCCGTCCTTCAGTAGAATGGAAAAACCCATGACTTTCAGCTACTGCTCCCACAAGTAACACGCTGACAGGCTACAGGTGGACGGGAACTCTCCTTCACTGCCATATAACTGCAAAGCAGCGTGGCCACTAGGGAACACAATACGAAAGCTCCTCCTTGAGAGAGGGAAAGTGGAGCTTCCACATGGTTGTTCAGTCCCGCCCCTGGGTGGGCATCCAAAGGAGAAGAACTTCGTGAGTGGAGGAGTCATCGCACACCCGTATTCACTGCAGCGCCAGTCACGACAGCTGATAAGGAATCAAGCGAGTGCTCACAAACATGCACAAGGAAAACTTGCTGCTCACATACAGCGGAATGCTCTTCAGCAGCTGAACACTGTGACGTGCACCTGCATGGTGAGGACGTTATGGCACAAGAAACGGGTCAAACGCAGGAAGAGGACTATCACACGTCTTCACTTCCTCCTTTACTGTCAGGGTCATTATTGTTTTCATTCATTGTTCGTAACAGTTCTTATGATTAGGCCTTATTTACTAGTAGAATGCACTCATATAAATTGTGACCCCAGGGAGAAGAATTATCAATATAAATTTATCAAATATTTTTAAAACTGCTAAGAATGATTGTGAAAGGAATCACCGGCATTAATGGAAAATCCAAATGACCCATCCCGAAAATTGAATTCAGCTTTTACTACATTTTTATCCATTGTGCCGTGGAAAACAGCAAGAAAATATTTTTAAATTAACTTCAACACAGACAACATAATTGCTTCTTGCACAGGAATATTCATGTAGCACTACCCTACTGTGCTGTGGCAATAGATGCCAGAGACCATGGGGCGCTGGTGCCCTGTGGACGCGCCTCTCAGCCTACCACCCGCAATGTATTTACTGCATTTAAACAGACTGGAAGCCAGAAGAAATGAAATGTTGACACTTCCGAGTGCTACTGTATCCCTGGGAGGTGGAGTAGTGTAGTGACATACATTTGTGTGGGAAAATTATTAATGAATACGCATCTCGTGAGGTAGGCTGTGAAAAGAAACTTCTGTAAACACCTAGGACTTAAAATGTCCAACAGAGAGCTAAGCCATAAAATCGAGACAGTGCGGATGCTGAAAATTGTGACTGTTGAGAAGTATAAATGGAGAGCGTGGCTGTACCCAGCTCGACGTCCCATTGCAGGATCCCTGTGTCAGAGGGGACACACGTCTCCCAGGACATATGTGGTTCCATCAGCAGGGCAACCCCATCCCTGCCCGGGAGCACCTGGGGGCACTGTGCAGGGCCAGGAGTGGCCTGTTCTGGGACTTTTATACCACTTCAGCGGCTTCCTTTTTGTCCTGGTCTGCCAATGTTGTCCCCACCTTAACTTTTTGACACAAAATTATAGTACAATAAAAAATAAATAAACAGATCTAAGTCTTCCTAAGGAAAGATCCTGTGTTCAAAAGACACACATTGTAGGAGAGAAGAAGGGATTCAGAGCTCCTCTTTTACTGTCGTTAGATACTGATGCACTGAAAATGTAAATTCACAGGTAAGGTATGAGATTGAGTGGATATAGGTAAGTCTGTGAATACCTGTGCTCTCTGGCCCATTTGTGAGGGTGATCTGTGAATTCCTGTTAACACTTCTGGAGGTCCTATATTGCTCTTAATTAATTCTCTTTAATCTTTCTTGAGCAACATGCCCTCTTTCCCATAGATACTTCAAATGGACTGAGGATGCATCCATTTCACCTGGGGCCATGCAGCGTCCCAAATCCTCACCAGCACCCAGGAGGGGCTCACTAAGTATTCCTTTGCTCAATAAATGATAACCGTAACTACTAATGTAATGAACACCACATAATACCTAGTTATGCACTGATGAAGATTTGCATAGCTCATAGGCCAGTGGGACTAGAGAAACAACAAGTTTTCGAAACCAATTGCGTAAAATATCGTATTGGAAAAATTCAGTTTATTCCCACGTTTGGCAAAACACGTATGTGGGCATCAGAACCTTCAAATCAATTTAAGCATTTTTAACCCTTCGGTGCCTAGTGATTCATGTTTGGAACATAATGAAATGTGTTCTCTTCAGATTCGTGTTCCTTAAATTTTTCTAGGAAACATATGCGTATCATGCAAAAATTTTTAAAAATTGGAATCTTCAGCATAAATGGGTTAAAGACAAATAATGTAGCGTGATTAAAAACTACCATTTCAAGGCATTCATTGGTAGTGCAGGGTTATAAACTGGAGATTTGGGGGTTCAGGAATTTTAGTTTCAACTATTTTTAAATTGTTTTTCAAATTTTAACATAAGTAATGTCAAAAGCACATAGATATAATTGAAGATGAATTAGAAATTTTAATTCCTGTTGCAAACAACAAAATGTCAAAATGCTCATGCTATAAAACCATCAACAATTTTTTTTAAAAAAATTAATGACCTATAGAGTTGTAAAAAATAGGTGTAATAATAGTTCCATACAATATTTAATGCACAGACACTTAAAAATTGCCAAATTGCCAACATAGCAATCCAGGGGATGAGAAAAACATCTCCAATCAAGCAAATTCAAGTCAATTGACATTTCTGCCAACTTCATTTTAACTAATTTCTTTAACCAGTTTCCCTGAAGGCGCTGAATGCCCCCTTTTGTTCCCACAGGAAGGAGGACACATGAAGTATTTAGTAAGCACTTATTGAATTGATTTAACTCTATTTTTAATTATCTTTAATCCTTCTTGAGCGATGTGCCCTCCTTCCCATAGATGCTTCAAGAAAGAAATTCTCATTTCGGTGCTGGGAATTCTGCTCTCAAGGCAGACATGTGGTGCTGTGAAAGGGTTCCTTGAAAGGAGCTCTGGGTACAGCACCACCTCCCATGGCAGGGCTCCCCCACACCCCACGGAGCTCGCCCTCAGCATTGCCATTCTAATTATGCTGGAGGAAATTCCCCTGTAACACTTTCGAATTGGCAAGTAGGTATGGTCACAATTCAGTGACTTAATTGGGCTATCATATCAGCCTTTAACCCAACTGTTCAAATGGTTAAATAGATGTCATATTAAATTCCTTTCCGAAAAGAAAAAGTGAAAACGTGACACTACAATAAAATACAGCATTAATATTCATTACTAAATGAGACAAAAAGCCAGCAAAAAGAAATTTGATTTTCATCAAAGGAGCAGTAGCATTTAGCAGCATTTAGTAGCATTTAGCAGCATGTGTACAATCAATGAAATTTCATTAGATGCACTCATTTGGAAACTCATTCCCCTTGGGTTTCTTCAGACATTTGTTTACACTGTCCCTTTTCTGCAGGCTCTGTGCTTCAGGAAATTAAACTTCAAATACCCACAAGATGTACAGCGCCACAACTGCAAACCAGCCCTGGTGGATGTGTTTGCCAAGGACTGTTTGCCATGGAAAGTCCTGTGCCCTGCTCCCTCCCACCCCTTCAGGGACTATTAGAGAACTCTTATTATACTTTTCAGGAAAACTTTAAAAGTAAGATTTTCAAATCTTGAAAGCTGACATGTATTCTCTTGTGACTCTGCTTCTTGGACAACCAATATAACAAGAAACGCTGAGACTGCAGGAAGATGATGAAGACCAGGAGGACGCCCCGGGTGCCCCGCAATTACTTCCTGCCTTGTCACTGTCCAGCGTGAGGAGGGCAGCAAAGGATTAGCCCAGGGAGCAGCTTTCCTGGAAGACTACAGAGAGTGAGGTGGGAAGGACACAAGGAGGGAGTGAGTTGGGAGTCAGCCTCAGGATGGAAAGAGCAAGATGGGCACACAGTTCTTCCATGGAGAAAGCTGCAGTGTCGAGTGTTTACAGAAAAGTGCACAGCACCGTGGGTTGTAGGTGTCAGATACAGTGACAGAAGGACTCATGTTCCTGACCAGAGATGGATCATGTGGCATAACACAGATCCTTGGTCCCAGGTCCCCAGAAAGGGAATTAAAATAAAGGAGACAACAGGACAATTGGAAGAGTATATGCTCTATATATGTCACCAGCTTTTGATTTATTTTCTCAGTTCTAAAGCACTGGGAAATTTTAAGAAAGCAAGACAATTTTTAAAATATCCAGAGCTTTTGACATATCTCAACTTCCAAAATAATACAATTAAGAAAATAAATATAATTTAGAATCAGGCTGGCCCTTAAAATGGAGCCTACTTGTTAAAGTGAAATATAAGGGAGAAAGACAAGCAAGTTCTTTATTTATTACACTAATTCTAATTAATTATCCTACTCTATTCTGATAATAATTGGCAATATGCAATATACTGAGAAAGATAACATTGCAAGTTATTATGTATGTGTGTACATGTAGATACATATACATATATATATATGTATATATATAGTTATTATCCCTATTTTATTGAGAAAACTGCCAGAGAGAGATTATGCAACTTTTCATGCCAACACAGCTTGTATACATTGGTGGTAGAATTTACATATGGTGGACCCAAATCTCTTTCTGTAATCACTACAATAAAAGGTCTTTCTTAAGAAAATATTGTCAGGATTGCAGAGATAACAATGATATAAAGTCGTCAGATCCCTAATATTCTCAATATAGTTTGTTTGATAGAATCATAGGGATATACAGATTTTGGAGAATTATAATGTTTCCTCCTGTAAAAACAAGGTCAAAAATACTGCCTGGCATGTTACAAATTTGATTCCAGTTTTCCAGATGAACTGGCTTGGTAGGAAAAAGCTACAGGATCAATGCTATAACAGGGTGAACCTACAAGAACATATTGGCAAACGGATCTTAACCCAAGGACTGGATGCTCAAAAGATTTTCACAGCCACTAGAAGATACTTGAAGTCTCTGACAATTGAGAACACAAAACTACCTGCTGCAGAATTATCTGACTACGGGAAATGATTGGGGAGGTGCTGCTGTTATTTATATCTTCAGTGTCTTCCAAGGGCCTTGTGTTGGTGACTTGGTCACCTGCCTATGGCACTACTGAAAAGTCGTGGAAATTTTGGGGGTAGGGCCTAGAAGGCAGACATTAAGTCACTGGGGAGGTGCCCTTAAAGGGAACTTGGGACCCGAGCTCTCTTCTCTCTTTTCATCTCCATGCCTCTGTAGGCTGAATAGTTAGTTTGTCTCTGCCACCCATTTCCTCCACAATGTGCTGCTTTACCACAGACCAAAGGAACAGTGCCATGTGACCACAGGGTGAAATCTCAATTTTAAGCCAGATAAAGTTCTCCTTTATAAGTTGTTTATCTTAGATGTTTTAAAATAGTGACAAAGCTGACTAACACAAGTATAAGGCATTTTTGAGTGGCTAAATGGTGAAACAATCTTATTGTCTTACACTTTGACTTCACTGGCTGATCATCACATGAGGTACATCTCTTAAATGGATAGCTTGTCTTAGCCTCAGTAAAGAAGAACCAGGAGTAGCTTGGCTTTGTCTATTCCAACACTGCAGAACTTAATTTAGATGTAAGTTACAGTAAGACTAGGACAAATAGAGTTAAATGGAAAATCAGGAGTTAACCACCATGGAAGAAGCAATCCCTGTCAAAGCTTCATGTCACATCCAGCCTTTAAAAGCAGAACTGTAAAGATCACAGTGTTTCAAGAACTTAGTCACATCCAAAAGTTGCCCGTGAATGCATTTGGGATGCAAAAATACCCAACATCCATTTAAATACCTTTCCAACACATGGCATCCAATCAAAACTTACCAGGCTTGCAAAAACAAAAATGCAACAAATAAAGAGAACAACATAAACTGATCAAAAATGAGTTTAACATGAAAAAACAGCACTAAAATAGCTGGATAAAATATATATTATAAATATTAAAACAACTGCTTAAAAAGCAAAGTTAAAAATTATACCTAATAATCTAGCAAAGGAGATAAAATGGAATCATAAAAATGACTCAATTAAACTTAAGAGAAAAAAAAGTAAAGCAAACGAATGAGCAATACAAAACAAATACCAAGATGGCACAATTAAACACTACTGCATCAGGAATTGCATGAAGTGTAAATCATCTAAGCATCTCAGTTTATCTGCAGGTATTATTAGATTGGATGAAAGCACAATGTTATGCTGCCTTCAAGAAACACACTTTAAATATAAAGAAATGAACAGATTAAAGTGAAGCAGCAGGAGAAGCCATACCCCCTCACACTAATCTCAAAAAGGCTCGAGTGGCTAATAAATATTACAGAAGAAGGTTTAATTCAAATAATCTTACCAGAGAAAATGAGAATTATTTAATCATGATTAAGTGTGAGTTTGTCAATAGGCTATATCAATCTTACACATTTATATACCTAATGATGATGCCTCAGAATATGTGAAGCAAACACTGATAGAACTACAAGAAAAAATAGATGGAGACAATTATACTTAGGGACACCCACACTTCTTCCTTAGCAACTGACAGCAAAGTGTTCTGAAGACAGCAAGGGTATAGCAAAATAAACAGCCTCCTCCACTGACTGCAAATAATTACTGCTTGAAACAGAACTCACACAGCATATTAGAAATGATTTCAGATACAAATCATAATATAATATATCAACATTGGGAGAAGCATCAAAAGTATACTTGGATGAAAATTTAGAGCATATAACATTTACAGTGTAAAAGAGGGTAGGTCTCTAACACACCATGTGAGCCTCCACCATGAAAAACTAGAAAAGACAGGTACTGCATGTAAACAAAAAAATAAATAAAGTGAAGTGCAAGCATTACTGCACAACAAAGCTCTTTAAACACAATGCCCAATATTTTACGCATACTTCTCACAAGAAATCCAATATTTGACACGTACTTCTCACAAGAAATCCTCTTCTCACAGCTCAGGCTGTTATTTATTCAGTTGATATCATGGATCCTAGCCTGGGCGTGGGGCTCAGTCTGGGGGCACCGGAGAAGCAAATTACTGAGCACAGCATAGTGTCTTCAGAGCCAAAGAACTGAGACAGTAAGAAGAAAACCTGTGTCTGTTCATCTGTCTATCATGTTGAAGGATGCGAGTGGATTCCTGGAAGGGTTCTCTTCTCAGGCACAAAAGCACATAACATGGTAGGGAGGCCTGAGGCACCTTGGAAGGAGCTTTGGTGATTTGTACAGATGTCTCCAGAAGGGAACAGCTGCCAGGAATTAGAGAAGACCAGCCAATTCTAACTCTGTGAGTGGCAATCTGCGAGTGAAAGCACGTTCATTTCAGTGTTGCAAGTTACAGATTTATACTCTACCTGTGCCTTATTCCAATGGCATACTAAAGAAGACCCCACAGAAGTTGAGTAATCTGGAGGAGGTAATAGAACCCAGCCTGCTTTCTGCAGAAACCTATTCCATCATACCATACCTCAACTCTTTGCGCTGATGTAACTGAAATGGAAAGTATTTATAAATGCAGACGCAATACTAGAAGAAAATAATTAGGGGATTGTTTAATAGAAAAGAGACAAGCTGAAGAATAGGATGGTTGGGTTTCTGCCCCTGCTGGTCCATGATCTGCCCCATCTGTGGTGTTGTTTCCCAGGTTTCTGCTTTTTCACCTTCACAGGAGCAGCAAGACGGTGGTGGTGGGTGCTGGTGTGTCTGGTCTATAGCTTGGGATTTTTCACAACAGCTGCCATTGTAAAGGCCTGTAACTTAGGAAAGCTTTCTCAAAACCACTTGGAAACTGAAAAATATTCATAGCAAAAGGAAACTGGAGAAAGTGTCTTTGAAAATTAATGCAAACATGAGCATCTTTCCTGGCACTGCTGAAGGTGTCTTGATGTCCTGAATCTACTGTACTTAAAACATTTCCCTTTCTTAGTCATCCTAACTGTGGGAAGAGCCAGGAGTGCTCTTCACACAGTGCCAGACCTGTGAATAAGGTGGATGAGGACACACGTCATGTTTTATTTGGCAGAAGTCGCCGTAAACACTTTCAATCACACCTCGTGCTGCTCAGGATAAGGTGTGGTGGCACCAAGAGGGCAGCAAGGAATGAAATCCATGGCACCACCCACGCCCAGGGCCACTGCAGTGACCGGGAGCTGTGGGGTCCGGGGTGCGCAGGCCCAGACCTGGGAGTCCGAAACAGCAGCATCAGTTGCAAGGGGAGCTGGCTTGGGAGCAAAAGTGAAACAGAGCCTCTTATTTTTCCAGATATGCTACTCTGTCTTTGCAGGGTAAGTAGACAAAGTGAATACCAACTGTGAATGCCAGAAGTGGATAAAGCAGTTTGAGAATTTAGTAGTTTAAACAGTGCTGCCTGAGCAGAAATCGGCGGGATGTGCAGCAGCAGGTGAGGCCCGAGGCTCCAAGTTGGGGAGATGTGCGGGGCAGCAGGAGGGGCAGCCCTGCCCTGAGAATGGCCGCAGGGCACCACTCCAAGGCTCAGAATACAAATAAATATAGAATAAACTCAGGAATATTCCTACTATGTGGCAACTTAGTAAAGGGATAAATTAGCCAGGAGTGGTAGCGTACTCCTGTCATCCCGGCACTTTGGGAGGCTGAAGTAGGAAGATCACAAAGCCAAACCTAGCCTGGGCAGTTTAGTGAGATCCTGCCTCAAAATGAAAAAA
>PVJO010030284.1:0-15707 GCA_004026905.1 Hystrix cristata | reverse complement strand
AAGCACAGTTCAGTCACACACATTCAGTTTATAACAAAGGGTGCTGTAATAGGGGAGAGAAATGGGGCCTAACTGTGAATACAGCAAAGGCAGCTGGGTATTTACAGCTGAGGACAGAGTGGGAGTCCACAGATAGAAATTACTAGGAGGAGCCATGAAGTGAATGGAGTTTCTTGCTGAACAGAGGTCAAAGTCTTACTCCTCCAGTGTGGGGGATAAGAATTTAAGCAGATACCTAGTGGGGAGGATTGTCTCTAAAGTGACTTAGAATTCTTGCTGCAGCTGGGTTGTGCAGGTCTGGGGGAGAGTGTTTTTGCCAGCAGTCTGTCTGCACATACTGTATTGTTCCTGGTGACGCTCAGTCCAGAGACCCAGGGCTTCCAGCAAATAAGCGCTAAACTTTTGTGGGTGTATTTGCCCAGCAATGTGAAGTGCACATGCGGTTGGTGTTAGGAAATCGCTTTCTCCATTTTCACCTACTCTGTTTTACATTTCTCTTTAGATCCTAGGTCTAGAAGTACCTTGTACTGTATGTCTTGTGTTCCTTGCAGGTTTTGTAATAAATTGGGTTGGTTTTTGTTTTCTTCGATTCTGACTTGGGCTTCGGCTGTCTTGGGTTTAATGTTAGTTGTCTCTCAACCGTTCAATTTTTAACTTTCCATACGTTATTCTTTTCTTCTCTTTGTTTCTGCCATCCTTATGGACTGATGTCTTTTTAATGGTATTTTTTTTTTTTTTTTTTTTTTTTTTTTTTTTTTTTTTTTTTTTTTTTTTTTTTTTTTTTTTTTTTTTTTTTTTTTTTTTTTTTTTTTTTGTACTGGTGATTGAACTCAGGGCCTTGTGCTTTCTAGGCTAGCACTCTAGGCACTGAGCTAAATCCCTAGCCCTGTCTTTTTAAAGAATACCTTTATTGTAGACTTAGGGCTTTGATGAAGGTACAACATTAGCTAGGTGCTTTTAATTTTGTAGCACTAGGAAGCTGCAGTGTACCATTTAAAAATGGGAAAACAGGGGCTGGGGATTTAGCTCAGTGATTAGAGTACTTGCCTTGCAAGCACAAGGCCCTGAGTTCGATCCCCGGCACCACCAAAAAAAAAAAAAAAAAAAAAAGGGAAAACAGTTGGAATAGTTGAAGGGACTTGTCTTTTTCTTTTTTTCTTCTTTTTTCCTTTGAGGGAGTTTTTGCTTTACTGTGATTTTAAATTTTTTTTTCTTTTTTTCAGGTAGTTCATCCTAAATCATCACCATGGTGATTCTGTAATTTCCTTTTGTGTTTAGACCTACCACAAGACCTTTGTCTTTTTTTCCCCTAATACTGGGGATTGAACCTAGTGCCTTCATACTGCAGCTGTTTTGGGTTTCAGCTACATCCTCAGCTCCTTTTTAAAGTTTGAGACAGGGTCTTACTAAATTACTAAATCACCCAAGCTGGGCTTGAACTTGTGATTCTCCTGCCTCAGTCTCGCAGAGAGAGTCCTTGGATTACACGTGTGCACTACCATGCCTGCCTCTGTTTTTTTGTCTTGAGATTGATTAGTAGCATCAAACAAAGGATGTGGGGGACAGAAGGGGGCAGGTATGACTAGCATCTATTGGGTGTGATTAGAATGGTGATCTCAGTCTTATGTCACTTAATCCTCACAGCAATTCTGTAAGGTAAGTGATATTATCCCACCATATGGATAAGGAAAAGATAAAGATCAGAGAGGGTAAGTAACTTGCTTAAGAGCCTGTCAGAGAGTGGTGGAGCTGAGTTTCAAGCCTACATTTTCAGAGCATTCAACTTTTTCTCGTCTACCCTCTCCTTTTACTCCTTGCTGAACAATTCATTCATTCACCAGCAACTATTGGATTACCTATTGTGTGTTGTACTGTTGGGGTACAGGGAGGAACAGTTCGTGCCCTGATGGAACAAGAACAACACGATGAGATTTACTTTTTGGTAGGATTACTGGCGATCAGTGGAGGGTAAAAGGAGAAGTAGGCAGCTCAGCTAAGCATAGAAGTCTTGGTAAAAGGTGACGGTGGGGACTTAGCTGAAGTGGCAGAGTGCTTGCCTAGCAAGCACAAGGCCCTGAGTTCGATCCCCAGTACGTCCCCACCAAAAAAAAAAAAAAAAAAGGTGATGTTGGTTTGGACTAGCATGGCAGAGAAGATGCAAGATGCAGAGAAGTGGGTAGATTTGAGATGCTACTGGTAGAGTCCTTGCCTAACGGGTGGCGTAAGAAATTGGAAGGAACTGGAAGAATTGTGTTTCACTCCAGGTTTAATTTGAGTGTTGTCTTTGCCTTTACTGATACAAAGAAGAACAAGCTAGGATGATGGAGTGAGTAATGATAATATTATCTTTATTAGATATATCCATGTGGAGGGAGCTGTTCATAAGACGGGTAAACATCTGGGAGCTCTGTGAGGGTCTGGGTTGGAGAAATAAATTTGGACTTCACTCACATATAAATGGTATTTCGAGGCACAAGACCAGAAATGATTAGGAAAAGCATACAGATGTATGTATGATAATATAAGTATGAGACAGTGTTATTGCTTTACTTCTGTGGCGAGTTTTCATTCAGTTTGTTAATTCGGAGTTATACTTGAATGGAATAGCCCTGACTGGGTGGGGAGAGCAACCTACTCTGTAGCTGCTGCACGGAGGATGTTAACAGCACATCGTGAGCCTGTCAACAGTTAGCACCTTTTCCCTGACCTGTGTGCCAAACCTCCTCAGCTGTCCTGAGGGACGCATCGGAGAGCATCCACACGGGGATCGCAGATCCGAGGAGTATTAGGGCACATGAATCAGCTCTTTTTAAGTATAAATAAAGAGTGAAAAAATAAGTTTCAGTTGAGATGCTGAAACTGAAGCAGCTGGGATCACTCACTAGGTGATGCACTGTTAGACATTAGTCTCCTTGGATACAAGTTTAAAAACAAAATAGTTCATACACCATACACTCTCTGGGTTACTCTCAATGGAATGATAAATTTTGTATTTCAGAATGCCAAGTATGAAAGAAGCCTTATGGGAACACTTGAAAAATTAGACTGGAAATAAGAATAGACAATAACTAGAAATAATCCACATGTCCATCAACACAACAACAGGTGAACAATTGTGGGACAGTCATACAACAGACAGCATGGTTGAATATCAAAACATATTGTTAAAGAAGCCGGTACAAAAGAATATGTAGTGTGTGATCACACTTAGATGGACTTGAAGGACAGGCAAAGCTGAACAGAACGGGAGTGATGCTGTGGGGTGGGGCCTGCCCAGAGGGAGGCGCGAGGCAACTTCTGGGGGATGGAAATATTCACTGTATTGACTAAGGCATTTGTTAAATAAATATATCCATTAGTCCAAACTTACCAGTTGTGGACTTAGATTTGCACATTTTACTGTATGTAAGTTTCATTTTAGCAAAACAATGAGGAAACAGCAGCAGAAACAGTATGCTGATGAATTCTCCGAGGATGAATATAGGGAATCTCTCTTTATCCCTTCAGATCCAAAATGACTTAAGTTTCAACTCTTAGCTAACTCCACACTATGACATCTGTTCTGATGAAGACTATTTAATTTATTGTGCAGACTTGGGTACTTCAGGTGGTAAAGGGAATGCAGCTGTACGTTGCACTGCGACAACAGGTAAAACCCAGGCCCGTTTCTGTTTGTGTGCTGGTCACGTGTGACGCTGCTGTAGGCAGGCACAGCCAAAGGCAGGCAGTGGTGCGGCCGCGTAACCCGAGGGCAGAGCGGCCCTGCCTGGCCTTGGAAAGGCGGTTAAAGGGAGCAGGGGCAGTGAGATGAGAGGGAAAAGTGGGAATTACCTGAGATAAGGCAAGATACATTTCCCTAAATTGCGATTAATGATCTTTTGAAAAGATTTTGTTTTTTTTATGTTTCAGAAGTTATTCATGTTGCTTTCTTTGTTCCTTTGAAACAGGAGATAGTGGATAGCCTCTTCCAGAGATGGAGGACGGGAAGCCCGTGTGGGCACCACACCCAACAGATGGCTTTCAGATGGGCAGTATCGTGGACATCGGCCCGGACAGCTTGACAATTGAGCCCTTGAACCAAAAAGGCAAGGTGAGCTTCTGAGAAAGATTTCAGAGCATGATACCTTTTTAAAAGTAGGTGTCTTCAAAAGGGATACATGTTTCTCTTCTTATAGAAGTAAATATTCCTGATGTAGTAAAGGGGGAAAAAATTCTCCTAAGTTAATCTTAGTTCTCTGTTGACTTCTTTGATTAAAATCTTAAGTACGTACCCTAGGGGAAAAATGCTTGCTATGATAAAATCAGACAAATTTAGCCTTTCATAGTCATATTCTTAAGTAGCTCTGTGATGAAATCAAAACAGCATTCATATGCCTTATGCCACTTCACTGAAATTGTTAGCGTATCTGTGATATACTCAAAATATTATGAAGTAAAAATATGAAAAGTGAATGGTGTTGTGTTATTAGCGTTGGCTTTTTGCTTGGCCTTTACTTGTCTTCTCTTTTTTTGGACACTTTTTATTAAGCTTGTTAGCATGGGATTTGAATAAATACATTTCTATTGAGTAAAAATACTGAGTCTTAAACCTTATCACTATTTTTGTGATAATGACAGGATAAAAGTATGCTTTAATTCTGTACACATGTGATTTATTTCCTTTTGTGGATAGGCACAGACTGGACAGTGTTACAAAATGGAAGTTTTGGGGGAAGTGAGTAGGAATTATGAACTGCTCTCAGAGAATGAGTCCGTTGTGAAGACCTCTCTTTTAGTCTTTGTGAGGGTAGGCAGGGTCTGTTTTTGTAGGAGAGCTTCACTGTTTTCAGTTTAACAAATATTCCTGTTAACCATGTCTTCTGACTAAATTAAACTTTTGGATGTCATTTCTGTTTACTTTACACTCTGCAAGTGTTCATGAATAATTTATATTCTACCGATACATGGTTAACTAATGCCGTATGACTACCATCCTTCTGGGAACCTTAGAAAAACAAGGTGGATCTCTCATGAGGTCTTTTCAGAAAGAAAACTATTCTGTTACTGTAAACAACCCAGGAACCAAAATGCATAATATATAATGTGCCATGTTAGAGGAGACCAATTAAAGATATCTTCAGGGAAGGAAAGAAAAAGTGTTTCTAGATTTTCCTCTTATTAGCAGGCACCTATTTGTACTTACAGTGCAATACATGTTAAAAATAAAATATTTTAAAAAGTTTAACTATTTTATGTATTTGAAAGCATTTTTTTATTTAACATATTACGCACAGTAAATCAGAAGGCTAAAATGAAATGAAAATTATATTTCCTAGGTATATTCTATTACATCTGCAGATTACAGAATATTTCAGTTCAAGCATAAGAGAAACTTGATTTGTGAGGATTTTTCATTTAAATATTTTAATATTTCACTTAAGTATTTTTCATGTAAATATTTCATTTAAATATTTTAATATGCTTTAAGTGATGCCTTATTAGTATTACTCAGGTGGCTATAGAACCAATAGTAACAGTTTCTTTCTTTTTTTTTTTTAATAGTGACAGTTTCAATTATGGAGTCATGTAACTTTTATGGGTTTGTAGATAATTGTATAAAGTTTATATTTCTTTTTCACAAAACCTTTTTTTTTGAGGATTAACAAATTATCAAGGATTACTTTTGGGGGGGGTGCATGCTAGGGATCGAACTCAGGGCCTTGTGCTTGCTAGGCAAACACTCTACCACTGAGCTAAATTCCCCAACTCCAAGGATTACTTTTAATCTTTGGTTTCTTCCCTTCCCGATTGAGGTCTTAATAAATTGCCAAGTGTCATAATAACCAGATGCTTAAAATGATCCAAAGGAGAAGTAATATTTTGCCTCGATAACTCATGGTCTGGAGATGATCAGCCTTTTAATATTATATAAGAAGTTAAGTTCATGAAGTGGTAGACTGGTCACCACAGACCGGTCAAGAGCTGGTGCTGTGGGGGATACATCTTGGTTAGAGAATGGCTTTCACAGTTTTCATCTGTGACCCATAGTAAGAAAGATTTTACATTGCATTGGGTATGTTTGAGTATATAAGAAATACATTTTACATGTCAACAAGTGTATGCACTGTGTGTGTGTTTGTGTATGTATCGTAAACAAAACAGCTGATGAAATGAGACATCATTGGCACATGCAGTTTCTGTGAAAAATGCTGTCTTTACCCTCTGAATTGATTTCATGTTCCTTATTTACAGCAGACTGGCCTTTAGGTTAAGACTAAAGTGTATGGCATATAAAGGTCTGCATTTTCTTTCCTAGTCTACTTTGCTGCAGTTATAATTTTGTCAGCCGACAGTTTACCCTCAATAGTCTTGCCTTGCAAGACTGTTTCTGTGTGCCTGTTTCTTTGAGTCTGTTTCTTCTCTATGTCTGTCCTTCTTTCCTTCTAGACTTGTTTATCAAAGAGGCTGGTGTTGGGTGCTGTGCCTCTGATTGCAGCTCTCCTTTTGCCTGGTGTGCTACTCTCTGTAGTTCTTTGCTTGGCAAATGCTTATTCATCTCTGACTGATGTTACCTTCTTTATGGAAATTTTCTACAGATACCAAATCTCTCCCTCCCACGAAACAATTAACTGTTGATTACTTTTTGCTTTGAGGAGGCCCATAGCTTCTTAGCTACCCTGTCGTCCTGGTTGAAGAGCGTTGTTTATGCCGGTCCCCCCTTCCTGCTGGGTGTTCTTCTCTAGGGCAGGGACTGCTGTATTTGTTGGGTCTGTTATTGGAGTTTGAAATGCTATATTTTCTATGGGGTTTAACGCTAGGTGATTAGTGTGTTCTTTGTTATTGGATCTTCTTTTGGTGGGAGGAAAAACTGTCCTCCCTTTAAGAGAAAACAGTTGTCAGGAGGAAAGCAGATTTTTTTTCTTGGAGAGGAGAAGAAAACGGGGGCTGGTAGGTAATTTGAGGGATGACAAGTAGGGAGAGAAATTCTCTTTTAGAACTTGTTTCAGCTTGCTTTTAACTTTGTAGCAAATCTTTGTCATCACCTCCCCTGAGCTTCTGTCCTCTGTTCTAACTGCCTGGGGTCTTTCTCATTTAGCACAGCTCCTACCAGGCAAGACTCAAAGCCTGGACCTTGGGGAGTCTTTATCCCTGTTGTCATAGATGAGAGAAGTGGGGACATAGTTCTCTAATGTTAGCAGTTACTTATGAATGTGCTTTTCTATAAAATCATTGTGATAAGTTGTAGATTGCTTTATGTTACCATTCATATACTTGGTGCACATTATGGATTAATTCGCTTTTGTGCTCTCTCCCAAGTACATAACCTTGGGAACATATGTACTGGATTCGAAATGATTAACTTGCAGAGATTTTAGAGCATGACAGTTTTCTAAGTTGGGCATGACTTCAAATTGAAGTAGTATTTGCAGCCTGAATTTTATTCTGCAAACTGTAATGCTAGCCTTGTCTTATATAATATTCTTGCATGCACACACACACATACACACATGCACAGAGACCTACAGATATTATTATTTTTGGTGGTAGGGTCTTGCATGTGCTGTACTGCTAAGTAATACTTGCAGCTGTACAAGTATTATTTTAAAATAATTGGACCATTTTTCCTTCAAGTTTTATTTGATATGTTTAGAAACTTTAACCACAAGAGTAATTGTAATTGTTTAGAGGTACAAATTTATAAGTAACTGTTAGAATAGCAAGGATTAAAATTTAATTCTCTTTTGATGTAATTTGAGAACATCTGTTCTCTCTTACAAGATGCTATCTTAATTCTCTTGTCTACCATAGAATTTAAGTAGTAAATGTAAGTGCAAGTTTATTTATGGACACTTATTTTATAAACCAAATAGTCTCTGCTGCTGTTTATATTTCTGACACTTTTTTTTTTACAGGAATTTGTATCAAATATGTTTTATTCAGGTAACCACTGACTGATACAGATATTAAAATTAATTAATGTTTTATTACATTGTATTGAATGTTACTTTTTGCTTTTTTTAAATCAAAATTGCTGTATGTACAAACATTGAACTTTTTATTTTAAAAAAAGTTATTGAATAGTGTGCCTGTATGAAATTAATATTAATGCCCCACTCTAGGTGTAAGAGCCTAGGATACTTACTGAGTTGCTTTATTGACTCAGGTCCACAGTAACAGTGGGCACTATTTTTGAAGAGAGTTAACCTGTTTTGGGGTTAATGCTTTCTTAAATAATAGGATCTGTATTGTATTTTGACAAAGAATATATTGTTGCCAGCATAATGTATGCAACCAATTAAGCTCCTTTATTTTTCTTATTATGTGTAAGCATTATGTTTAATGAGTTCTTAAAAATTTTTTTGTTAGACATTTTTGGCTCTTATAAACCAAGTGTTCCCTGCAGAAGAGGACAGTAAAAAAGATGTGGAAGATAACTGTAAGTATCAAGTTAAAAGTTAGTTCTTAGCACAGAAAAAGAAACTTTCCTGCCGAATAATAAATTAGTGATTATATTACTAGTACCTTATACTGGTTCAGAAAGTAGCTTTTTGATGTGAAGGTTTGTGAAAACGGAGGAAACTGAAAGGCCAAAATTTGTTTTTGTCTTGGGTGCATTTTGTCAAGAGTCTCTTGATTGTCCTTTCAGTGCTATTTCAGTTGTGTGCACGTAGAGAATGCTAATAATTTACACGAGGCCTGAACTAGAGCTCTCCTGTTAACAGTCTTGAATGCTAATTTGAATCTCATCTAGAGGCAAGTGATTTTTATGGCGGTGTATAAGGCTGAGTAGTTTGGAAGTTGAGTCAGTAGGAGTCACTTAACATTGTTTGAAGCAAACCAACATTTAAAAAGCTATGTAATAAGTACTTATTGAAAATATTATTTCAGAACATTATGTTAAAGTACAACATTGGCTGGGTGTGTGGTGCACACCTGTAATCCTGGCATTCTGGGAGACAGAGGCAGGAAAATTGCAAGTTCAAACCTGGTCTGAACAATTTAGGGACTCAGCAAGTAGCACCCTGTCTCAAAATAAAAAAGTAAAAAAATGGCTCAGTTGAAAGGCACTGGGCTTAATCCTCAGTACCACAAAACAAAACTCAATGAAACAGAACAAAACAACAGCATCAGTTCAATTTATTAATACTTCAGCATGTTTGGTTAAAAAAAAAGACCTTTTATCCAGTATACAGGCTATGTTTATTCTTACATTCCTTAAGAATGATTACATTTCAATTTTTAGAGGAGGGTGTGTTAGTCATTTTCTTGTTATTCTAACAAAAACACCTGAGAAAATCAAAAAGAGAAAAGGTTTATTTTGACTCAGAGTTTTGGAGGTTTCAGTCCACAGTTGATGAACTCTGTTGCCTGGGGCCAGTGGCGGGGCCACATCTCTGGTGGGAGTGTGTGGTAAGGAGGTTGTCACCTCATAGCATCTTGGAAACAGGGACCTCGGAAGGAGGTGCACTCCTGCTACACTCATCAACTTCCCACCAAGCTCCAGCTCTGCCTTCCTCTCTCCTCGACCTAGGGACTGAACCCAGGGCTAAATGCGCTATATCCCTTGCCCCTTTTTGAACTTTTAAAATTTTGAGTCAGAGTCTCACTAAGTTGCCCAGGCTGGGTTTGAACCTGTGATCGATCCTCCTGCCTCAGCCTCCCAGAGCGCTGGGATTACAGGTGTGTGCCACCATACCCAGCCAAACATTTCAGTATAATGTTTTAAAATACATTTTCAATAAGTAGTTATTAAGCAGTAGTTTTTTTTAAATCTTGTTTTGCTTCAAACAGTGATGTTATTAAATGACTCCTACTGAGTCAACTTCCCAGTTACTGAGCCATATATACTACTAAGTCTCACTTTTTAAAATTTTCACTATCTTCCAGTAGCACCGAGCTAAACACCATGCCTTTAACACATTACCTTCTGGGGTATGTTTCAAACCAAACTATGGGACGGAAGATAGTGTTTAAAAATCATGTCCAGTTGTCATGGTTCCTGACATTCTCTACTTCAAGAAAAAAGATGAGACAGAAGAACAGAGTTTTTCTTACCGATTTTCACTGGAGTTCACAGTGGGGGAAGCCTGTAAGATCCCCATCTGTCAGTGAGGGCATTGTGGAATATTTGGGGTAGTGAGCGCTCTGGGCTGCAGGGAAGCAGGCCTCAGTATGATTCTGACTGTGCAGGTGAGGTGCTTGTGGCCTCTGGGCAACTTAGCCTTCTTTTGAACTTCTCATCTATAAAATGGGAGTATTATTGTTATATATTAAGAAACTGTTCTTAAATGCAGCTTTGGTTGGTTTTAGAATGTAGGTTTTCCATCCAGTGTCATGCTTGTGCTTAGTGCTTTGTCAGTCTTGTCACAATACTACTGAGCTGTCCAGTGACACACTGGCGTTGTTTCTTAGGGTCTCACATGTATGTGTTTAGAATCCTTTCCTCTTCTCTATCACAGTGATAATGTCATGATTAAATGATGTCTGTAGAGTGTGTTCTGAACTGTGTAGTAAAGGTCCACTTAAAACCGAAGTATATGTTTTTAGGTGGTGCTGTAACAATATAGTAAAATTCATTACCTGCTGTTAGCTCTAGGTTTTCTTAAAGGGTTTGTATGTAGGAATGGGTGTTAGTTTTGCCTTTTTTACTTCATTCGTTGGCATTAATCCAGAATAGAAAAAATAATTCTTAGATATAACGTTGATAATTAAAAAGAAAATAATAGCATATTTTCATGCTGATTTTAAGCTGTTACTTATGTGGCATACAATGTTCTTCATGAATTATAACCTGTTAGATATCCAGAATAAGTATAGAGTATAAAATTGCAAAGAATACTAAAAGTTAGTGTCTTAGTTCCTTTTTTCATTTTTGAGACAACATACCCAGCACCCAAAGTTAAAGGAGCAAAGATTTATTTAGTTTACAGTTTGTAGAGGTTTCAGTTCGTAGTTGGCTGGCTCCAAGGCAGGATGGCCTGGCAGAGGGGCATCACAGAGGAGAAGCAGTTCATGGCAGGCAGAAGACAGAAGGCAGGAGGCACCAAACTACAAGCAAGCGACAAATGACAAGGTTCTTTCTGTACCTTCTGTCTTATCCAAACTACCTGCCCCAGCGCTCACACCTTTAGCACCCTTGATCCTAGCACCACACCTTGAATCAATCCCAGCATCACACACTCTAGATCTAGCCACCTCTGAAAAGCACCACCTGTGACTGCATGAGGCTTGAGGGGGGACGTCTAGACACAAGCCGTAATAGTTGGCTTATTCATTTAGCTTTTTTCAGTAATGAATGACTTCTATAACAATATAAATCTGGAATTAACTGGCTTCTGTGTTGAAATTATGGGTTTCTCCTTTTTTTTCTTTCAGTGAACTAGGGCTGTATTGAATAATCTTAAAAACACTCAGTTAATTCTTTAGTCCACCAAATTTAGTAATGAAGTCATACCTGTTTTTCATTTTCTTCACTAGAAATCTTTGGTATGTTATATATTTATATTACCAAAGTGTTTATAAGGAGACAAATAGTGTTCATACTTTTGCTATCTATCTTTTTTTTTTTTTTTTTTGGGGTGCTAGGGATCAAACTCAGGGCTTTGCACTTGGTGGGCGAGCGCTCTGCCACTGAGCTAAATCCCCACCCTTGTCTGTCTTATTTTTAAATATAGTTAAATGTTTGGCTAATTACGTATTAAAGATAAACAGTTCATATAAAAATTGCATATAAATAACCAATCCAAGTAACCCTGGGGCTGGCTAGGACTTGCTGCTGCCAGAGGGGAGTAGGAAGGTGGGAAGCGATTCCTGAGACCCTGTGTGCATCCCTAGGTCTCACCTCCAGGGAGGGTTAGACACGTAAGACTTCAATATTTCTTACTTGGACAGTTGAAGATTATAAATATTGTCCTCTCTTTTTCTCCATGTTCTCATGAAAATGGAATAAATAGTCTGAGTAGTGTGATGTAAGGACTCTCCCTTCCACATCCTTACTGTTATGGCAGATGTTTTGCCCATTCAGGGCTCAGGTTGGCTTGATGGACGGCTGTCCCCAAGGAGGCTGGTGATTGTCTGGACTGCAGCGGCGGGGAGCGCCAGTTGTCATTCCCATGTTGGTAGAGGTTATGGGAGAGGACAGCTTTCTGTAGTATTGTGAGTTCTTACTTAGACAAAGCAGATGATGTCTCACCACCAGGCATCTCAGAGGAAAGTAAGAGATGGGGGAGTGGGCGGTGGAGTGCTTTGAAAAAGGAGACCATGACAATAGGCCAGATGTCTAGGACGCTAGGGAGGAAGAAGGGTGGAGGCAGAAAAGCACAGGTGATCCCCTAGTGGAACCGAACAGATACACTGTACCTCTGCTGCCTAACTCAAATCCTCCCTCAGTTCAAAGGAAACCTGCTATATAACTACTAGGAGGCTCCACCCACTTCTTACACTTTTATTCCACTTTAAGTGGCATTAGAGAACAGTGACATCCTTGGAAAATGAACTGACTACATTGTACAAGTGCAAAAGTATGGATTTTCTTTGCTTGGGTAGCTATAGCAAAGATTCTTGTTTGACAGTGTTGACGAGTGTCGGATTGTATCCACATGGTACAGACTTACATACAGCATCACAGTGAGTGAAACAAGCGTGGAGGGGCCTACCCTCTAGGCCCTGAGTGGCCAAAACCTATCACGTCATACAGGCAGTATGTGGGAAGCAGCATAAGGAAGATGCAAAGAAGAGGGTGCCCTGGTGGTGGTAGGGACAGGGAAGCTTTGTTGGTGAGTTAGTCTCTGAAATGGCCTTAACGGGTAGGGCGATTCTTGACGCTTAGAGAGGTGGAGGATATTCTAGGCAGAAGTCAGTGTCTGGGTGGTGTCTGGGTTAGATAAACAGTTCTGGCTACTTACAGGTTAGATTATATTAAATTGTGAAAAATTATATAAAAAAGTTATTTGAATGTAGGTTTATTAAAAGCTTTGGTCAGACTTGAATGTGGATGTTGATAGAGAGCCACTTTTTTTTTTTTTGAGATGGAGAGAGATTTAACTAGAGCTCTAGTTAATGTGCTGAGCAGTCTGGATTACAGACTGAAGCAAAAGACACATACTAGGCTATTGTAATCATGAAAGAGATAATAAGATTGAGGCGGGACAGTAGAAATGGACAGAAAAGCGATGTTTCAGAGATTCAGATTATACTAAGGTTGTCATGCTTACTGTGTGCTTTACTTTTTACATGCTATAAAGACTTGAAAACTTTTAGAATAAGGGAGATGAGAGAAGGTGATTCTGGTATTGACTAAAGTTTGCTGTTCAGATGACTGAGAAAGTGGTGGTGCTAATAATTGGAACATGGTGGTTGAAAAAAGGACTGGTTTTGCTATTCTAGTGTGTGTTCTTAATGGAGCTCAAGAGATTGGAGGGCTTGGAGAAGAGATTGGGAAGAAACTCTGATGTATCACTAGAGCAGACATTGGAAAGGCAAGGTATTAATCCCAATTCTGCCTTTAACTAGGGTCATATCCATGTGGGTTAAGGCCTACATAATTTGTCCAGGATTCTTACTTTGCCATGTCAATTGGATTTATTTTAAATTAGCCCTTAGGGTTTTATATGTACCTGGGTTTTAAAAAGATTGAATTAAATCTAACCTAACAAGCTGAGTTTTAGCTTGAATCAAAGTTATTCCAATTAATACAATATTGTTTATTTTTCTTTTGTCCTTAACTGTCTAATGATTTACGAATTTTATCTTTTAGGTTCACTCATGTACTTAAATGAAGCCACATTGCTCCATAATATCAAAGTTCGATACAGTAAAGACAGAATTTATGTAAGTATTTTACTTAAGGCTTAAGTATTTTGCTTGCAGTTTAAGTTTTTTGGGGGATCATTATTTTGCATGACTCTTTGATTTCATCAGGCTTGACATTTTTCTAACAGGAAATCCTGCTTACCTGAGCTGTGGAGAAGAATGAGCTACAGGAAAACAGGGTTCTTTCTGATTTATTGCTCCACCTCTCAGCTCAGGGGATGCCTGGTACACAGTGGCCACGTAATCTGTGGAGTAAAGTAATGAAGTCAGAGTATCATTTACTATCCTTGGGACTTAAAAATGTCAAAGTTGACTATCTATGCAAACACTTATTTTGGGTTTCGACTTCTTTTTTTGTCTACAGATCTGATTAATTAGTTTCACTTTTCACATTGTTCTGCAGAGAATTTTAGGTAGCTTGTAGGGATTATATAAAAGTTAGAAATTTGAATGAGGAAAGGGTAAAGTAGAATAGAAGGAAGTATCTCAGGAAATATCAAGAACACAAAAATGCTGATCTTAAAGCCTAAATTACTACTTTACTATTATATTTTAATTACAATTATTCATCGGATATGTCTGAGATTTTATGTTTCAATATTGCGTACTCTGGATTCTTTTGGCTGGAGATAGATTACCTCACTGTGGTTCTCCTGCTAGAAAGATGGCACTCTCATTATTTTTGAACGAAGAAAACACATGGCTACTTTGACACTTACTAGATCAAATGACAGTCTTCATCTTTTATATCACTATCAGTTTGCCTAATTGTACTTACTTAATTCTGACTAAATTACATCTAGTCTTTGCCATCTGTCCAAGGAGTGACAGCTGGGAAATGGAGCTAATCTAGTTAGTTCCAAGAGTTTACCTGTGCTTTATGCAGTATATCTTCCGATTATACATGTAGATTTTGCTTTCCTCCTTGAGTTTTTCAAAATCAACTAAATAAAGAGTATACTTAGGTTTAAATATGGATATTCTTGAGTACAAATATGTTTGGAAGCAAAATTGCGTTGAGCAGAATCTAATGTGTACGAAATGCCATTTTTAGATAATTATGCAAAAATTTGTTAAAGCAACAAAAAATTTTGTTTAACTTACAATAAATCAGTGAAAGATAATTTAGAAATAACTAGGGAACATCATCTTTCAAGTAGAACTACAACATCAGTGTTTTCAAGGTTAAGTGAAGCCATCAATAGTATGTTTTTCCCTCAGCCAATTATGCCCTTTAGTTATAAACTATTAAATATCAGTAATACATAATTATAATTGTTATTATTATAATTTATGAAGGAGGAAGTTACTATAATGAATAACTGAAGGAGGCAATTTGGAGTAATAGTTTAAATTTGGTATTTTTTGTTTTTTGGTGAGGGATGCTTGGGGTCAAACTAAGGGCCTTACACTTGCTAGGCAAGCACTCTACCACTGCGCTAAATCCCCAATGCGTGGGTTTTTTTTTGTTTTTTGTATTTTATGTTTTTTACCAATCAAGAAATATCACTATTCTTCCTTAGATTTGGGTAAAATAATAACCCATATTTAACATTTTTGTGGTTACTAAAATCTCTGATCCTTTCCTTTTGTCTCTCTTGGAAAGATTATGATCTGGAATTTCTTATTTTTTACTCTATTCCAAGAAACATCTTTGGGAACATTTTCTACTTTCTAGATTAGTAATCTGGTAAGAGTTCTGGGTTTCCGCAGAATTTCTTTTCCACAATTAGAAGTGGAAAAGAGAAAAGTATGGCCCTTTGAACTCCAGCTTTGCCAGTATCACTAAACCACAACTGTCCATTGAACTAACTAGGGATTTTATAAATCCTATTGGTGCATTTTTTGATCTTTTAAAGCCAGAATTAAATTCCAAATTTAAAAGCAAGCTGGGCCCGCCTGGCGCGACCTCCGGT
>PVJO010030283.1:0-15552 GCA_004026905.1 Hystrix cristata | reverse complement strand
CGTTAAGATTCCACCTCACTCCAGAAAGAACCGCGTATATGGGAAAATCAACCAATAACAAATGCTGGCGGGGCTGTGGGGAAAAAGGAACACTCCTCCACTGTTGGTGGGAATGTAGACTGGTCCAGCCACTGTGGAAATCAATATGGAGATTCCTCAAAAAACTACAACTGGAAGTTCCATTTGACCCAGCTATTCCGCTACTGGGGATCTTCCCAGAAGAGTTAAAATCGTCATACCACAGAGATATATGCACAACTATGTTTATAGCAGTGCAGTTTATAATAGCTAGGTCTTGGAAACAACCCAAATGCCCAACGACCAATGAATGGCTAAAGAAGATGTGGTTTTTCTACACAATGGAGTACTACACTGCCATAAAGAAGGATAAACTAGAGTCATTTGTATGTAAATGGAAGTTCCTTGAGAATATACTATTAAGTGAAATAAATCAGACACTCATGAGCACTCATCGAATTGTTTCTCTGATATGAGAAACCATAACTGTAAATAAGAACAAAGTAGTGTAACAGATATTATATAAAAGGAAGATAATATACAAAGGAGAGGAGTACTAGAAAGAGGGAAGGGGGAAAAGCAGGAAGGGAAAAAACGGAAAGAAAGAGGAAAGGGAAATCATGGAGAATTGTAAATAAACCTGCTGTAAATAGGGATGGAGGGAACAGAAGGGAGGGGAGGGGAAGAGGGGGGAGAACCAAGAGACACCATGTACAGGTACAAAACAAACATGATGAATGTGATCAATATATGTACAATGTACCAATACATGTTCTTGGTTAAAAAATTAAAAAAAAAAAAAAAAGAAGGGAATGCTAAGACCTCTACAAGGTACCTGCTGTTCCGGACAATGTCCCTTCCCCCAGGCTCCCTAGGGTCACCTTTGACCCTGCGGCTGTGAGCGTTCTCAATTGCCTCAGGATATTCCTAAGAGTCCAAAGGACAAGCCCTCAACAGGGCTCCAAGAGTATCTTACATTATTGCTTCATACCTAGTCTCTCCAGTTGCTCTTACCCCCTCATAATCTATTCTTAACACACAGATAGAGTGAAGCTTTGAAAAGGGAAATCAGATTACCACTCCGTTCTCAACCTGACAATGACTCCTCATTTTACTTAAGGTAAAAGACAAAATCCAATCTGAGGCCTAAGGATCTGGACCACACATTCTAAGTATTCATCTCTCACTCTGCTTCAGTCACACCAGCCTCCTAAGTGCTCCATGAAATCGCCAAGCATTTTCCACTCCAGGGTTTTTATAATGGCTGATTTGTTGATTGAATGGATAAAAGCACTAAATAATCTATTAGGAAAAATTCAAAGGATACAATATAGAACTACGGTTTTTGTTCTCTGAATGTAAAATCTAGTTAGGTTGATTAAACATTTCACATGTTAAATAATTAGATCAATGTAAGACTGGATGCTAAATTGTATGCCTGGGATGGTGAATGTTGCATAAGTGGAGAAAAGAGAACTGGGTAGCCAAAAATATTTTAAAGTTTTTTTAATAAAATATTTTTATTTAAATGAAAAAGGTTTTAAACTAAGAAATAATCTATATAGCACTATAGAATTTATAACATGATTTTATAATTTTATCTTCATTTTATTCTCACAGTAGCCCTTTACATAACTAAAAGACATAACACTACCCCATTTCATAGACGAGGTAGCTGAGTGAAGAGAGTTGTGTCATCCAGAGAACATAATCAGAAAAAGAGGCAAAACTCAGATGTCCTGATAACAAAACTTTCATTCATTTATGTACCTACCTATTCAACAAAGCTGTGAGTACCTACAAAGAGTGCCAGGTGTTGCTCTAAGTATTTGGAAGATGGTTGTAAACGAAACAGGCAGACTCACAGAAGTTATGTGCTGGCACAGGGCAGAGGTCATTATCAGAATATATAAAAATTATATAATATGTTGGACAATGATAAGTGTTATAACAAAATAACATTGGAAGCCAGGGAAGTTCTGGAAAGGGGAGGTGATATCAAGTAGAGAAGATCTTATTATGAAGGTAATATTTAAATTTTTTTTCTAAGATGGAATTTACATAGGTTAAAATTTAATATTTTTGGTATACATCTCTGCAAGCTTTGACAAATACATATAGCCATATAATGAGTATCATAGTTATAATGTAAAACAGTTCATCCTTTCCAAACTACCTCACTGGCCTTTTATAGTCAGTGTCTCTCCTCAGCTCAGACTCTGCCAACCCATGACTTGATTTCCATCCCTATAGCTTTGTATTTTCCAGAACATTACATAAATGGAATTACACGGAAGCTGACTTCTGAAACTGGATTTCCACTTACCATAATGCATTTGTAACTCTAATTTTGAATGTTGCCTTCTGAAACTGGCTTTCCACTTACCATTAGGCATTTGTGACTCTAATTTTATTGTACTAACTGGGAGTATCACACTTTGTTTATCTACTAAGCGAAGGACACTGGGTCATTTCCCTGTCTTCAGCTATTACAAGAAAAGCCACTACAAACACTTACATGCACAGTATTACACAAACATAAATGTTCAGTTCACATCAGTAAATCTCTAGGAATGTGACTACTAGATAAAATATTAAGTGAATGTACCTTTAGAAGAAACTATGAGTTTTCCAAAGTAGCTGTACCATGTTTTCATTCCCAGAGTTCCAGCTGCCCTCCAACAACACTTGGTATTGCTAATACAATAACTTTTAAAAGTTATTCTAATAGTTGTGAGTTGGTATCTCACTGTGGTTTTAATTTGCACTTTCCTAGGGACTAATAATGTTGAACATCTTTTCACATGGTCATTTACCATTACTATTTCTTCTAGTGAAGTTACATTCAAAATTTTTGCCAGTTTTTTCAGTATTTGTTTTATCAGTATTGAGTTTTGAGAGTTCTTTGTAGAAACTGCATACAACTCTTTAATCAGATATGTGATTTGCAAATAAATTCCATCAATCTGTGGCTTGTTTTATCATTCTCTCGAGTATATTTCCAACAAGTCCTAACTTTTGATCAAGTATAGTTTATCACTTTCTTTCTTTTATGGGTTATGGTACAAAGTTGGCTTTCTCCCCCATCCTCCCCATCCCCCACTGTCTTTCATGTGGCTATCATTGTTCTGGTGCCTTGTTGAAGAAACTTTGCTAACAAGACATTTTCTTGATTAACATAGTGTAGGTTTATGGTAAATTCTCAGGTCAGCCAGTACGAATCTTCCAATTTTTTCCAGGTTGTTTTGGCTATTCTAATGCTTTTGTTTGCCCTATAAATTTTAGAACCAGTCTGTCCATTTATATAAAAGGAAGGAAGGAAGGAAGGAGGGTAGATGGGGGAGGGAGGGAGGAAAAATACCATTAGAATATGTACTAAGATGCTATTGTACTTATAAAACAATCTGGATGAGGGTAATTTACAATTTAATAATATTGGGTCTTCTTGTCCATGAACATGGATAACTCTTCATTATTCAGATTTTTATTTTATGTCTTTCATCAACATTTTTTAGATTTTAGCACATACACTTTGCACATGTTTTATAGAATTATACTTAAGTACCTAATAATTTTGGTATTATAAATGGTATTTTAATTTCAATTTTCAATTTTGCATGGGTAGTATATGGAAATATGTTTTGATTTTTATTTACTGTCTTTATATCCTGTGTATAAGCTCATGGATTAGTTCTAGTAGTTAGTTTTGATTTTAGCTTTTGTAGTATTTTTTCTTGGGGGGCTTCTATGCCAGCAAAAATACCATCTGCAAGCAGGTTTTACTTCTTCCTTTCTAACCAGCAGTCCTACTGCACTGGCTCAAATCTCCACTGAATATGAACAATAAGATACATGTTTCCACTCTTAAAAGGAAAGTACTCAGTCTTTACCATTAGGTAGGATGCTAGTTGTTAGGATTTGTAGATGCTTGCTCTCAGGTTGAGAAAGTTCTCTTGCATTCATTTTTATCCTAGAGATTTTTTTAATTACAAATGGATGTTGAATTTTGCCATTAACTTTTCTGCATTGATTGAGATGATATCATAGTTTGATATTACACATAACCTTGATTCATTCTGAATGTTGAACTGCCCCAACATTCCCAAAGATAAACCTGTAACATATTATATTTTCCATAGATTGTTAGATATGATTTATTAAATTTTTACTAAAAATGTAGGTATTGTTGTTCATGAGAAATATTGATATACTTTTATTCTTTATAATATCTTTGCCTGGTTTTTGTAATGATGACTTCATGGAATAAGTTAGGAAGTATTCCATCTTTTCCAACTTTCTGGACAAGTTTATGTATAATTGGTATTATTTCTTCCTTGGATGTTTGGTAGAATTTACCAGTAAAGCCCACTTTATGGAAGAGCTTTTCATTTATTCAGTAGCTAGAAGGCTATTCATTTAGCCATTTAGGTTTTATTGTATATTGACAATTTACAGTTTTATATGTACATGTCATTTCTTTTTGAGCAACCTTTAGTTGTTAGTGCCTTTCAAGGAATTCGTCCACTTCATCTAAAGCACCAAAATTATTGGTATAAAGTTATTCATAATATTCCCTCTTTATCCTTTTAAGATCTGTGGACTCTATGATGTCCCTTCTCTTGTCTTTGATATTAGACATTTAATTTATTGAGATGTGTTCTATGGCTTATTCTACCTGAATAATTATTCCATGTTCACTTAAAAAGAATGTGTATTCTGTTATTGTTGACTGGAATGTTCTAAGAATCATCAATTAGGTCAAGCTGGTTAATAATGTTCTCCAAGACGTAGTACTAATTTTCCATTTGTCTTCTCAATTATTGAAAAAGGAATTTTGAAATCTCTGACTTTTATTGACTATTTCTTCTTGCAGTTCTATCTGTTCATGTAGAACTATAATGTCCTCTTGATGAACTAACCCTGGCTGGGTTCCCTCTACTGTCCTATGGCCTGGACTTGCTCCAAAAGTTAAGCTGGGACAGTCACAGTGCACATGTCATTTACCTCCCCTGTTGTCCAATGGGCGAAAACTTTTATTATTATTATTATTATTTTTAGGTAGCAAAAGTAAGAATATGAACCAGGTCTACATTACTCCACCTTTCGTGAAAATCCTGAACACAATGATTGGACAGAGACTTAGAGGAGATAGACAGAAATCCAGAAAAGAGCATTTTAGAGAAAGGAAACTCTGAGACGGAAGTGTGTGTGGCAAGTTCATGCAACACCAGGAAGGTCAATATGGCTGCAGCAAGACGTTGAGAGGAGAAGCGAGACGCAAGGTCAGAGGTCTCTTAGGCTTTCTCGGGCCTCTGGCTGACCCTGAGCAAGACAGAGCCATTATGAGGCGTTAATGAGAGGAGCGACATGTTCAGATTTCTGCTTTAAAAATTTCACTCTGAAAAAATTAAATAAATAAAACATTCACCCTACTTACTGTGCTGACAGACTAGAGAACTAAGAGTAGAAGCAGGTTTATCAGTTAAGAAGATGGTGCTACTGGTAACAAATGATGGCAGTTGGACCAGAATGGTCATAGTGGAAATGATAAGATATATTCTGATTATAATGTGAAGGTAGAATCAATAAAATGTGCTGACAGATGGCTTCTGAAGTGCAAGACAAAGAAGGACCTAGAGGTCTTTGTATTATACTATATCATCGTATCTTTTATACTTGACAAATAAGTTTAGTGATTAGCTCTCCTGCTACTGTGTCTGTAGAATGAGCGCTGGGTGTGTATTTGATACTTTTTCTCCTACTCCCTTTCCAGTGTTACAACACATATCAGCTATTGTGAATATGTCTTAGATATGGGAATTGAAGCTCATGGGTCTCCATTTTTAAACTGTCTAGTGCTGAAGTGGTTTTGGTGTAGATGAGGATCCAAATGGACAACATCGATGGTTCTTAGTGTACGAGCCACCGGAGTCCATACTAAAATTAATACCTAAAGGTCCCTCCTCTCACTACCATTCTCGAAACAGAAACCCAGCCTGTCTCAACACCTGCAGCCCTGTGGGACAGCTTAGCCGGGCTCCAGACTGCCAGGTTGTGGAAGCAATAAGCAAGGGAACCAGCCCTACAGCAGGCAGGTTCTGAACTTGATCGGTATGTAACTCAGCTTGCCTCTGGCTTCATACAAAGGCCTAAACTGGGCTGGGCTTTGCTTCAGCTGAACTCCAGCCACTGGCGAATTGAGCAGCTTGCAGGTGAAAGAAGCAGCTAAATTTGATGAGTCAATTTACATTTAGGTAGAAGATAGCTTAATGGCTGCAAAATGTACATGTACACAAGGCCCCTCAGTCAGAAAATGTCTCCTTGCCATTTAGGCCAGTCTGAGCCACTGAACATTACTTGTCTGTCAGCTTCCTGTGGCTATCTCAGGGAAGGCGGCAAAAAGAACAGAGGTCTAAAAATCTGTAATCTGTTAGAGCACACTGAGAATTTGGCTCCTCGTAAAAGAGAAGGGGCAGAGAAAAGTTTTACCTATAAAACTCCCAAATAACCCATGGTTTCAAGATCTGTTAAGAGTAAACATTCCTCCTGAGAACAAGGTGACCAAGAGCCAGAGACAACCAAGAGGGGGCTTCCGAGGGCTAGCGCACAACCAGCGGAAGTAAAATTAGAGATAAGAGCAGCAGGATAGACACACAATATGCCCCTTCCCCTCATGGGTCACTAGACTGAATGGAAGACAATAAGGATGACAATCTGTGCATCCTAAATTCAGGGCCACTCATTGACCTGCTACTTCCAAAGAAAATGGTTCTGATCAGAGGGTTCAATGTCCATGTGGACAAAGTTTGCATCATTACCATGATCATCATAAATACCATCAGAGTCACCTCTAAATGAGCCAGAACTACAATCTACTTCCAAGCAGACCAATCACAGGCCACTTTTGTACATTACTAGGTGTGCAGAGATGCCAATTAAATCCAAGTACACGGCCTAACATGATTTTAGCCCTCAAAACAAAACCAGTAACAATAACTTTCAAATTGTCAATGTCATCCACAAAACAAAGAAAATAGAGTATTTCAACAAAATATACAAAGAAAACTAGGACCTTAAATATTTTTAGTAAAAATATAGCAATTTAAATGTTTTCTGACAGACTGTTTCATTACAGGCACTTTCTTAACTTTTAAGCTTTGTAACAACCCGATGAAAAAATTTCCCACATTCGCAAAGATCTTAAGTCACATAACTATCATGTGGCCCAGGCAGGACCCCAACCCAGGTCTGTCAGATTCCAAAATTTATGCTCCTAATTACTGGACCAAACTGTTTTGCTATGGGTTTTGTTTTAGGTTTTAGGCAGGAGCCAAGAAACCTAATCTTTTAAGAGTCCTGCCCTGTGTCTGCCCTGAATTCTTCAGTGTGGACCAGCCTTAGGGAACAAGTATGAGAATGGCTCTGGTACAAGTCTAGGTTAACAGCTTCTCAATTGGAGCAAAAGCCCATGCCCAGCGCTCCATGTATGCCTGTCTCCCGAGCCATTTCCATCCTGAAAATGAAGGTGCTGCCATTTTTAAATATTTTTTAATTTTTACTTTTATTAGCACATTTTTGCAGCACGTAATTATCACATTCATCATAGGGCTTTGGTAACACATTTTAATTTTTTCTTTGAACATTTAAAAAAGTTCAGTATTGGTCTCCCTCGGGCCTGTAGCCTCAGGCAGCAGACCCCACTCCAGCTTTCTCAGACTGTCAAAAACTGGAGTATTGGTGGAGCAATTGGGTTATAGTTAGTCTGAACGACAGCTCCCTATAATAAACACATAAAATAGTCTATCTGCCTTTTGCAACTATCTTGCTGAGCTAGTGACCTAGTGACCTAGTGACCCCCTTTTTTTTTGTTTTTTGAGAAACCACTCCCTAGGGAAGAAAATCTACTGAAGAAAAAGTAAGACACTGAAGAGGTATTTTTTCCGTAGGTTCCATGGGCTCGTTTGCTTGCTCGTTTGTTTGTTTTGGTAGTGCTGGACACTGAACACAGGACCTCACACATACTAGGCAAGGGTTTCACCACTGAGATATAGTCCCAGTCCCAGATCCCACTTTACTACCTTTCTTTTTTACATTTCATATGCTCAGATGTTAATAAATTGAGCAGTTACAGAAGACCTAAATTCTGAAGCTTAATTAGTTATAGAGGCCAGGATGAGGGCATAGGTGAAATGACTTTATTTATAATAGCTTTAAAAAATGTAATTTTTAAAAGGAGAACCACTGAAATTATCAGAGACAGTGGCAATCATTAATAATATTAATTGTATTAATTCATGAATTGAAATTTAATCCTGATAGTATAACTTATAGAGGGCCTAGATTTACTTTTCCCTAGTCCTACTCAAAGACGTCATTCTAGGGAGTTCAGGATATAATTTTTGTCAATTTTTTCATTATCTAGAAGGCATGAGAAATCAGCCTTATTGTGTATTACGGGGAAAATCAGTCCCTAGTTTATGGTGATTCAAGGATAAATGTTTATTCATGTGTATATATCTGTGTATAATGTATTCTGGGCAATCCCATAGCAAATCCTAAATACCTGTTCAAATATCATTGAAGGAGAATGAAAAATAATCCCCAAATCCTAAGTAATCCCAAACCAATATAATTTCATTGAAGCCACTGCACCCAGCACTGTGCCTTCCATGTTACAGGTTTTCAAAAATGTATATTAACTATGTGCATATGTGTGGGAGAGAGAGAGAGAAAGAGAGAGAGAGAGAGAGAGATGAGGAAGAGAAAGAGATGGAGAGAGAAAAGAGAGCGAGAAACATAAACCTTTAAAAGTTTTCCCGACGCCCAAACCTAGGCCAAGCTTCAGTCCTGATCTAGATTCATTACACTGCTTCAGACATTCTTACCAGTGAAAGCACATTTCTATAAAGAGAAATGTCAGGCAATCATAGAAAGTACTCAAGAAACATCTGTTGAAGTAAAGTAAATTTCCAAGAGCCCCTGAAACAAAGATATTAGTCTGATTGCTTTAATTTCATATACAATAATGGGCTCCTATTTTTAAAATCTTACCAGTTAGCATTCCCTTTACTTAAAATGTGATTCCAAGTGATTATGAATATTTCCAAAATTCACATTTATAATTAAAGGCTAATATTTTCATTTACCAAATTATAATCAAAACACTACAAAGCTCAGAATGTTCCAACATCAAGAGCATACAGTTAAACTCTTTTAGGGGAATTAGTTTGCAGAGGTTCTAGATTGTTTAAAGAAAGTCAACTGTATTACTTACTAGTCATACCTTGCAACTTGTCTAAATACAAATTCTAGCTCATCTAGTGCTAGTGCTAATTCAAATTCCTTTCCCTTCGGTCAGGTTTAACTAGCCAGTAAATTTCCAAATTCATCACCAGACAATCTCTTCTCCACAGTTTCATCACAGGTTACTGATGTTGTGGCTGCAAGGACCATCTGAGCTTCCCAATCCTATCCTTGAGGTACAGCCCTAAGCAGAGTTCAGCAAGCATCTGGAGGTCTCAGGTGGAATATCGCAATTAAACCTGGACACCACAAGTCACTGAAGTCCCAAGCTCCACTCTAAAAGCCTAGATGTGTCACAGGCATCCTCTTTAGGAGATCCTGTTGTCAAGCACAAGGATCTGAAGATAGCAACAATCATTTGGAAAATTAAGGAATCTGGAGCGAGGGCACTTTTGGCTGGTGTAACTAGGGGTCCATCTTCCTCATCAAGTTTTTGCAATCAGATATTTAAAGCATCTTTGAAGGCCAACTTCCAAAAATAGGTCGCTTTACAAAGACCAACAATAAGGAGACAACAGAGTTAAGAATCATCTCTAGGAACCGTAACCTATTGACAGGCCAAAACCTACTGATAACTTTCTAAACCAGACTAAACTAGACAGTAAGAAGGAAAGAAAGGAAAAATACATTGAATTCTTAGCATGTGCCAAACATTATCCTAATAGTATGTCATCTAATTCTCAGGTGTCTGTAACTGTCCCCATGTTACCTGTGTAGAAACACACAGATTTAGAAACTTGCCCATGGTATTACAGGCAGTATATGTTGGAGCTATGACACAAAAACGATCTGTAAAGTCAGTATTTAAAGTACTGTAAAGTAAAGTCAGTATTTTTTTGGTTGTATCTTGCTATGAGTCAAAAACAGATCCTTAAACTGCTTTTAGAGAAAAGATGCATTTGATACATATCAATGTCCCCAGATGAAGTCTCAGGTATCAGCTCAAAGTTAAGTTCATTGAGTACCCCCAAAGCAGAAGTTTCTAAGAGTCACAGTACAAAGAAAATGTTTGGTTATTTTGATAGGCACAGGCAGGAAGGAGGCCCAGATAAAGGGAAATGGTATAGCTGAGACTATTCCCTAGTTCTCCACTCCAGGCCTGTGTTTACTTACACTAAATAACCTTGCAGAACCCAGGCAAGCAAAAGTCTAGGGAGGTACCACTAAGCCAGTCATTAGAAACCAGCACTTTAGTCCTTTCCAACTGGTGCTTGGGCCTCTCTGGAATGGGGATAACATTTGTTCTTCAGAATTGCTGGGGAAATGACCTGATATGTGTCCACTTGTACCCTGACACTAATAATACTTCATACTTTTTAAAAAGGGAAAACTGAAGCATTAAGAAATGTGGAATCTTACCTACAGATACCATAAGAATCACAACTTACTTTATAACTCTCTGCATATATTAAGACCTACTAATTTATGTGCCGTTGTGGTTGAAGTTTATGGTTTGTGAATTGTAGATCAATAAAAGTATTCTATTTTAAAAGTCATTTTTAAAAAACGGATTACTTTCTGGGCAATGCTTTTGAAAGAGAAGTAATACTTCTGTATTTAAAGGTGTAATATTGGCTCCTAACTCATTTTTATCCAACATGATCAAGTACCTCTTATATATAAAGCATGCTAGACGCTAGGAAATACATACTGGTAGAAA
Organism: Hystrix cristata; assembly: GCA_004026905.1. Classification (NCBI taxonomy): domain Eukaryota; kingdom Metazoa; phylum Chordata; class Mammalia; order Rodentia; family Hystricidae; genus Hystrix; species Hystrix cristata. The sequence continues at coordinate 4,571 of PVJO010030283.1, read as the reverse complement.
AAATGAGCTTGCAATAGTTATACAGCTTGCTAAGTGTTTATTACATGCCGCACATCATCTCCATCCGTGAGGTAGAAGTTACTTTCTCATTGTTTAAGTTAGGAAGCTGACGCAGAGAGAATTACTAGATGGCTGCCCAAGGAACACAGCTGAGATTTGAATTCAGGTCTTTCTGACTACAGACTGCAATTGTATCTATTATGCTAAGCAAGTGAGAAAAGGAAGAAAGATCTGAATGCAAAGAATATAGAAGAGTAAATGGTGGTGTTCTGCAAGTGGGCAAACTATGGAGAGAGTTTCAACATTATAAACCAGAATGCTAGAGGTGCAGTACAGGATGGCCTTAAAATTCTCAGTGTGGAGTCTGGGGCCTGAAAAATCTTCCTGACACAGCAGTCAGTTTAACAAAAGCAAACACAATTCCAAAAGATTCATAAAATTGAGAATGACCACAATATCTAAGGAAAACATAACTTTCCGTGTTGTTGTTCTGGTCTAGGACTCCCCTAGCTAAGAGAACAATGGGTATATTTCAGGGGCAAATCCATTAACAATTTATAAACAAATACATATTCTCAGTGTTTGTCAAGCTCTAGGCACTGTGTAGATGCTGAGTTGAGTAAGATATGATAACTGCCCCAAAAGGAGTGCCCATGTAGGAGCTTGACCCCAGCTATGGCACACTGTACATGTGATTGTCAGGCATTACCATCAGACAGCATGAGTTTCTATCTTGGTGCTGCCACTTATTCTTCCATTTCCTTATCTATAAAATGGGGATGACAACAGATGACAACAATACTGACCCTACAAGCTTACTGTGAGAAATAGATAAATACATGTAACTACCATGTCTAGAAGATAGTAAGCATTTAATAATAGCTAATATTATCATCGCCTGGTGGCAAAGTACTGGGGAGCTGGCTAATTGTGCCTAATACAACTTTCCAGTTTGTTTTATTTTGTTTTGTTTTGTTTTGTTTTGCTGCCTTCAAATACGCTTTATGTATATAACTGACATTTTCCCAAAGTTCCAGGACCAAAGATCCAATAGAAAGCCCATCCTAAATTCATCTTGAATACTTTTGCAATCATTACTTTATATATAGACCATCACACTTTGATAGCCTGGAAAAGTCTTCACAGGGCCAGATAATATTTCTTCTTTTCCTGGCATGGAGCATTTTTTATATTAATTTTTCACATCATTTGTGTCTGAGTGGGCCTAATACTCCTAAAATTGTGTATAATTCTGTAATAAAGATACAGAGATAAATTAGTATAATAATAGTTAAGAGTAATGGTATTTTACAAAAGTGAATCTAGGTTCAAATCCTACTTCCTCCACCTTCCAGCTGACTTAGAGATTCTTATGCCTTGTAAACCTGTCTTTCATGTGTTAAATGGCATGAAAACACAAATATTGTGAAGAGATGTTACATGTGTGAAACATTCAGCACACTATTTCCTAGTATAGTGTAAATCCTCGATAAATGGCAGTGATTATTGCAAAAATACGTGTATTAGGTGAGCCTAAGAGCTCAGTTCATTTTCAATTAGATAAGCATTTATCGAATTGAAGTAAAGTCTCTGCTTGTCACATGTGTATGAAAAGTGTATTTAAAAAGCGCACTTTAAAAAAGTGTCCTGCAACATGTCCTCATATCAGAAGGTGGAGCCAGTACCAGTTCTTCTGCAATCATTTTACAGATGGGAATGTGAAGAAGGAGGAAGAAAAACATGTAGAGAGGTGGAGTTAGGTTTGATTGGAAATGAATCAGCCCATCTCACAGAAGACAGCACCCACAAGTTATAAGCTATATAAGGGTTGCTCTCCCAAGCCATCATCACCCTGCAAGCTGTATCAGGCTTTATCCAACTTGTTCCTTTGGTGAACCAGGTGAGAAAAAATTCATCCTGCTGCAAGTATGAATATTTACTGTTATGCTTCCTAGAAATACAGGAGTATGAGTTAAAGCACAGATCATATTTTATTTTGTCATTCTTTTTGTGTCTTTCTTTCTTTTATTTTTGGTTTTTGTTTGGTTGGTTGATCGGTTTCGTTTATTCTTGGGTATTCTGGAATAAGTGTGTCTTTATGGAGAATAATGCAAGTAAAAGTTTGTCTTTTCTAGCTATTCCATACTCTTTTCTCAGACTTTTTGTATGCCATATTTTCTGGGCTGTGCACCTCATGTTGGGAAGAAGTTAGTATTATTGTAGAGTCTCTTCTTTGTTTAGTGCTAATTAGACTTTAGAATCTAATTACTCACTAGTCAAACTGCTGCCTACATTACTGAGCTTTTCTCCCTGAGACCAATGAAAAAGAACAGTGCTTGATCAAGTGCTCAGATTAGGCCAGTTCCTGAGCTTTGATAAGGGTTATCTCATGCCTCTGAAATACCATGCTATTGCTCGATCACTTTGCCCATTTTTAATTTTCTGAAGGCCTTTAGATCCAGTTTAGGTTCTGGCACCAAAAGAGAACATCAATGTCATGGTAGAATGCCTGTCACTTTTGACTCAAAAAAAAAAAAAAAGCAGCAGTAAAACTACGAAGAGAAATTAGGACAATGGTGTCTGGGTGGTTCTGAAAACTTTAGAAGTCCTAGGACAACACCTAAAACAAGAAAGCACCCAATGTGTACAGACTCTACACACACTATATTTATCTAGGACAAGAAATATAGAGACCTCACACCTAGCCCAGTCAGGCCAATAACATGCCATGACTTAATCTTAGCAAAGCAATTTAAAGTTAACAAACTTCGCTGTGTCAAAAGGTGTTGTAAATCCCTGACCCATCTTTATTTGCTGAGTTTTAAAGAGAAAAGAGGTTTGAAAATCATATTAAAGATGATGACTGTTGATAAATTAAAAGAAAAGAAAATGAATGACCGAATCTTTTTTATTCCTTTCTCTTTCTCTTTCTCTCTAGGTTCACTTAAACTTGCAAAAAGATGACAGACCTCTTAAGAAGTGTTGTCACCGTCATTGATATTTTCTACAAATACACCAAGCAAGATGGAGAGTGTGGCACACTGAGCAAGGATGAGCTAAAGGAACTTCTAGAAAAAGAGTTTCGTCCAATTCTGAAGGTAAGGGCCATGTGTTAGGACTAAACACTACTGGGATCCTGTACATGCTCTAAGACCAAGACTAGCTAAAGAGGGCACAGCCCCAGTGGTCTTTGAGAAAACTCTATGAGCAGTATTTTTGGGACATCATAAAGTCTATTAAGGAAACATGTATTTTAGGAGCATATAATAAGCAATAGTTTAATGAAACCATTTACAGGGTACTCAATGGCTACATTATAAAATCTGTCATAAAAATTGGTAAAAGGTAGGACACATTTTAATACTGATACAATGGCAAGAGCAGCTTTGCAAATATTTATCTATATGATTTCTATAGCACTTTTCTTATAAGCCTGTCTCTCACAAGAATGGTCAAATCATTTAACTTATACTGAGGCATATATTTGTTAAAAGGTGAATTTTTTTACTCAATTTGTTGTGCACTCCCACCTTACAGACTTGCAAACTTTCTCATGTACTCAGGATTCTCCTTCTGAAAAAGCAGAAAATAAATCTGTGCTAAAACATGAATTAATAAATTATCTATAAAATGGGGGGAGGGTAGAAAGGATATCATCCACAAGGGGAGTTAACAAAGTGGCCAGGATAATTAAAAACTGAAAATAAAGTATATGCATTTTTTCATCTAGTCGGGGAGGACACAGGTATTAATCACAAAATAATAGATACTAACATAGTATAGTATGTGTTAACATATATGTTTGGAATTTTTCCAGAACTAAGATATACCAGTTGCCGACTTGGTTTATTCCACTCCTTCCCATATGCCATACATGAGCACTTAATCTTTTTGCGTATCTTTGAAATGTCACCTTCTAGGGATCCCAGTAGTCTTTATTTTCTACTACTCCTTCATATTTGCTAGGTCCTACTAATCCAAAGTAGTCCTCAATTTGAAATAAAATTATACAATGTCAAACACACACAAATCCATATCCCTATTTGGTTGTTTTAGCACAGAATGTGGGCTAGGCTAACCAGGTCTCCCTTCTATACGCTCATATACAGAATCCAGATGATCCAGACACGGTGGATGTCATCATGCATAAGCTGGATCGAGATCATGACCGAAGACTAGACTTCACTGAGTTTCTTCTGATGGTATTCAAGCTGGCTATGGCTTGCAACAAGGTTCTCAGCAAACAATACTGCAAAGCTTCAGGGTCAAAGAAGCATAGGCATGGTCATCAACACCAAAAAGAAGAAAGTGAAACAGAAGAGGAAGAAGAGGAGACACCAAGACAGAAATCAGGTTATAGACATTCAAGTTGGAGAGAGGGAGAGGAGCATGGTTATAGTTCTGGGGGCTCAAAGGGAACTGAAAAACACAGACATGGGTCCAACTCCAGGAGGCCGGGAAGGCAAGGTGAATCGAGCAGCTCAGAAAGATCTGAGACAAGCCACCATGGGTCTAGCTCTGGTCACTCCTGGAGTAGTGGCAAAGAGAGACATGGTTCCAGCTCTGGAGGG
>PVJO010030282.1:0-15709 GCA_004026905.1 Hystrix cristata | reverse complement strand
AGAGAAAATCAACAAAGAGGACAGTTGGTTGTTTGGGGAAAGGATAAAACAAACATCAGGTGAGACTAAGCAACAGCAACAATTGTCTTCCTAAAAGACACAAAAGATAATTTTAAGGACAAAGGACACATAACTGCAAATCTAAGAGAAGTTAAAAAAAGATAGAAAGTAAGCAACAAGATATGTCATGTACAGGTACAAATCCCCTATGATGAATGTTATCACTATGTACATCTAAAATGTACCATTAAAATAAAATTTAAAAAATTAAAAAAAAAGATAGAAAGTAGTGTGAAATACACCAAAAAATTAAAAATCACGAGGCTAAATTTCTAGAAAAATATGATTTATCAAAACTAGCAGAAAAAGAAAAAGCCTAAACATCCTAAAACAATTAAATAAACTAAATGATCAAGACCAAGTCATTTTTAAATAATTTACGGAATTCTTCCACACAATAAGAAAACACTCCCGAAATAAGTCTATGAGACCAGTAAAACTTTGACATAAATCTAAATCAGGGAGGTATAAAAATAAAACATTATAGGGCTGGGGTTTTAGCTCAGTGGTTAGGGTGCTTGCCTAGCAAGCGCAAGGCCCTGAGTTAGAACTCAAATAAATAAATAAATAAATAAATAAATCATTATAAGCTTAAGCATATAACCTTCCCCCATACTAAGATGCCAAACCTAAGAAAATATAGAGGTGAGAACACAGCATAACAAAACTGAGTGGCTCCTAAGCATGGAAGGTAGCTTAACATTATAAGGTTTACAAGATTATTTATCAAATTAGCATATTAGAATACAGAAAAAAATATAAGATCATTTCATTAGATGCAAAAAATTCAGTTCATAAAATTTATCATCTAGTAATTTTAAAAACATATTAAATAAATGAAGCTTCTTTAGGAAGTAAAATGTCTACCGGAAACTTCAGCAAGCATCATTCTTTCTTTGAGGGGGCTGCTGGTGATCGAACTCAGGGACCTGTGCTTGCTAGGCAAACACTCTATCACCGAGTTAAATCCCCAGCCCTACATCATTCTTAATAGGGAAATGTTAAACTAATTCTTTTTAACACCAGGAATAAGACAAAAGGTACATTCTTTGATCACATCTATGCAAATTGTATGGGGGAGCCCAACCCCCCCCCCACAGTAAGACATGAAAAGGATAAGAAGTAACAATGGGAAAGGAAGAAATTTAAAAAAAATCATTTTTGCCAATGGTATAATTATTTATGGAAAAAGCCACAAAGAATCTATAGATACATTTAGAAGAAAACTTTGCAGTCTCGTTTACACGTAAAAGCCAACTGCATGTATGAGAAACCAGAAAAAACATAAAACAATTTAAAAGTAATTCTCATAAGAGCAACAACAAAATTAAAAAGCAACTAGTAATAGAACTATTAAAGGATGCACTATGTATGGAGAAAAGTATAAAACTATGGAAGATACTTAGAAGATAAAATCTTTAAGAAAAGTACATATTCCCATGTCAATTTTTCTGCAAATGGACAGAAAATTTTAGCAGGTCTTAATTTTCAAAGAAAATTTTAGCAGGTTTTAAGAATTTTGGTAAAATACACTAACAAAGCATTTATCATTTTAACCATTTTAAGAGTAAGGTCCAGTGGCGTTAAGCACATTCCCCTCATGCATCTGTGATCACCATCTATTCCCAGGACTTTTTCTGCATCCCGACTGAGACCCTGGACCCGTTAAGTAATAGCTATTCCTTATTTCCTCCTCTTAGTCCTTGTTACACATTTTCTGCTTTCTCTCTTCACCAATTTGAGTAACATAGGTGCATTATATGAATTTAATCTTACAATATTTTTCTTTTTATATTTGAAGATTTTGTTTTGTTTTGGAGGAATATGACAAACTGATTCCAAAACTTAGGTGGAAGTACAAAATAGCCAACATAATTCCGAATTATATTTCAGATAAAATAACCTGATATAGTAGTAATATTTTATTATAAAGCCAGGATAACCATAACAGTGGATTGCTGGATCAAGGATATACAAACAGACTAGGAACAAAATAGCCCCCAAACGGACTCCTGCCTATATAGAAATTTAATAAATGCCAAAGTGAGAATTACTGACCACTAGGAAAGGGTGGTCAATTCATAAAATGATGCTAGAAGAAGTGACTAGGAGAGAAAAAATGGAATTAGATAACTTTCTTAAATCACAGGCAAAAAGTTTCCAATGGATTCAAGAATTGAAGACAAAAGGTGAAACTCTCAAACTTTAAAAACAGGTATTCCATGAACTCAGAGTAGACACCACAGATTGTTGAACATACAAGACTGATAATTATAACTTAAGAATTAATAATTTTAATTTTTTGTTGTTTTTTGAGACAGAGTCTCACTGTGTAATCCAGGTTGGCCTTGAACTTGCAGGCATCCTCTACCTCAGCCTCCCAAGTACTGAGATTACAGGCATGTGCCACCACACCTGGCGTAATTTTAGTAATTTAGCATAGTTTGGGAGTCTGTTTTCATCAAAAGACACAATAAAGTGTAAGAGAAGCCATGAACTTGGAAAAGATAACTGTAGTATGTATAGTAAGAAAGCATAAAACAATCCCTAAAAATCATTAAAAAATAAGACACATTCACAAAACAGCAAAAAGTGGGCATAAAACATGAAAACACATTTCATAAATGGGAAATACAAATGGCAAATACAAGTGAAATCATGATTTCCTTTGATACAGAAATTGCAATTAGTAATCTTGGTCAGAGATCATTTTTATTATTGTATTGACAAAAATTAAGAAGTCTTGATCTATAGAATAGATGCTTCTGCAGGTTTGTATAACTGTTTTGAAAAAGAAACACTCAAGCACTATCTGGTAAAGTTGAACATGGGTGTACCCACTACAGAGCAATTCCCCTTCTCAGTGGAACGGTTTTAGTTGGCAAGCTGTGAGGTGGGCGCATGAACATTAATTTTATATGTCCATTACTCTTTGTACATAACAGATACTAAAAATTTCAAACAAGAGCAAGTTGGGCAGTGTCAAGGCTGTGATCTAGAGGAGTATTTTTCAAACAACAGATCAAAAATCACCAATGGATCATGAAATCATTTTAAAGGATTGAGATCAATATTCTTTTTTTTTTTTTTGAGATCGGTATTCTTTTTTTTTTTTTTTTTTTTTGAGATTGGTATTTAAAAACACCAGGCAGCATCGTGTATAAAAGAACAGACAGGCCAGCACTGTCTCCTGAAAAGTTTGCTTCCGTTGTGGCCGAGACACAGGGCTTCGGGGTGCCTGTGGTGGTGTAAAATTTCTCACTCCGAGTCAGGTCAGTGAAGTCTGAAAACTCTGCGGACAGTCTTGCATGTTCCCCAGAAAACAGGAACAAGACTTTTCATGGCAGTTATTTGAAAATATGCAAACTCTAGACACAAAGCAAATATCTGATGATGTTGGAGATCAGAATGGACAGGAAATCGTGGCATAAACACAATAGAATATTATGGGGCACTATGAAGAAGCATCTTGGCTGCACATAACAAGCATAAATCCTAGAAACAAAATACGATGTGAAAACTAAAGCCATAAAAGACCACACATATTATGCCTCATTTATAGAGTTTACAGACCATACTAAAATAAAAACAAAAGCAACCAAACTAAGGATCCTGAAGCCACACTGACTGACTTCAAATCCTGGCTCTGCCACTCACTAGCCAAGCACTCTTGAGCAAAATATTAACCTCTGTGCCTCAGTTTCCTCATCTGACAAATAGTAATAAAAACCTACTTAAAGGGTCTTAAGGATTAAAACTTGTAAAGTGTTTGGAGTAGTGAGTATGTAATAAAGAAAGAGCACAAGGAGAAAGAACAGAATCAGCAGTGTATTAGCTCATAACTTGGGGAGTGGGTGCATGAACATTAATTTTACATATTCACTTTTTTGATTACGTGTGAATGGTACTGGGGATTGAATCCCAGGCTTCCACACTGAACTATAAATACATCCATATTCCTTTAAAATTTTTATTTTGTGACAATTTCACTAAGTTGCTCAGGTTGGGCTCAAATTTGGAATCCTCATGCCTCAGCCTCCTAAGTGCTGGGATTACAGGTGTGTGCTACCACAGCTGGCATATTGACTACTTTTTTTTGCATATACCAGATATCAGAAAGTTCAAGCAAGAGTAAATTGCACCATAGCAAGTCCATACAAACTTAGGCTCAATAATAAGATACTGAAGGCAAGCAACCATGATACTCCGAGAGTCTGTACCTGGTTTTCAGCCTGTCACTCACAGATGCAGCCCAGTTCTGGAGCAGGCCAAATAGTGGATTTTCTTCCTGGTGTTTAGTGTATTGAGCCAGCAATTCCCGAGCCACAGCCTGTATGGAGAGTTTGTTACACATCAGCCACATCTCAGAAATATAGAGTGTCTTTTGACATTGCAGATAGATAAGGTCTATTTGCTATTATCAGACTTCTCAGAAGAAATCAAGTGCAAGACCCCATCCCTCTGGGGCCTCCAGTTCCCATGACAAACGTGTACTGTTTACCCCCTGACTCCCCACCCCTTGCTAAGCTGACTTCTGACTGATTACAAACTTCCTGTCCTCTCTCTCCTGCCCGCATCAGCCTCGCATGCTGGCCCTGGGACCACGATTTCAGTTGACACGTCAGATGAACCCTGCTTGCCTTCTTTGGACCAGGCGGCTGTCTGCTCTCTCTTTTGCCTTTGAGGAATCATATTAAAATGTGCAAATAAAACAATCTATCAGTCTCTACCCCTAGCAACTTCAAAGCCATAATTCGGACCTAAAATCCTGCATACTTTTCCAGGCTTGTTCAGTGATGTCCTTGGCTCACCCTCTGCAGAGGGAGGCTCAGCTGAGGATTTGCAACAAGTGCCAAATATGTGAGGGAGGCCACGGTAGCCAACCTGCCCCCACCGAGCCCCTGCAGCACGAGCGAGCCTGGCCCAAACTGCTGACCTTCAGAATCACAGGCTTACAAATTGCTGTCCCATAGCCCTAAGTTTTGGGGTGATTTGTTACTAATCAATAGACAGCTGATTCCTTCCTTTCATCTACGAGCTTTAGAGTATGACTTCTTTGTTTTCACACTATACGTGTTTTTATTTAGGTTACATCAAATGTCATATATGCTTTCATTCAACAGTATACCATCAGTGCTATTTTGGGTTTATATTGATAGGATTCTATTTATGTGTTTAATGGCTGTATAATATTTTTTGTCTGGATAAGTCATAGCTAATTAAACATTCCTATTCAGTAAGGTATTTAGGTTGTTTCCAATTCTACAGTATCATAATGACCTTGAAATCAATATTCAAACAAATAACATTGTCCCTTTCTAATTACCTGAGAATAAATCCCCGTGTACTTGAATGTAGGGATTCATAAAGAAGGCCAGCTTGCACATGAAAGGGATGCTGAAGGCATATCAAGGCATTTTTGCCCGGGGGAGCTTTGTTGGCATCAACAGGCAGAGTCACGTACGTAATGTATGGGACAGTATCAATGAGGAGTGTGGTGCTATATGCTCCTGTCAAAGGCTGTGTGGTCAGACACATGCAGGTCAGGAGCGTGCAGAGCCTGACTCAGTTACACTGAAGTTGTCGAGTTCTTCAGTTGCAGGCCTATGGAAGGATTAAACTCTTCTACCCTCTTTAAAAGAGAGGTACTTTAGGCACAGTGACTTCGGCCACTCTCTCCTTTCTCATTGCCATGGCAACCTGCAATGTCCTCAGGCCTCAGTCTGTAGTTGAGGCAGCCACAGTAATTCTGTGTATAGATGTAGGCACTGGTATGTCTTACTGTGCTTCTGACTTTGTTTTGTTATAAATTACTTTCCTTGAAGTATTGTCTTGCAGTTTTGAAAGTATGACTTTAAATGGGTTACACGATCCAATATCTCATTTTAGGATAGTGAAGGGACTCTTATAAAATATCTACTGAAATGCATTAGGTTGAGTGAGATGCAGAACCACTGGATATGAGTCAAAGAACAAGAACATTTTCAAAGCTGCTGCTACCCAGAACAAACTGCCAACACTGACAACAACGGGAAGAATGGACTGACTTCAGGATTACCATGAAAATGATACAGCAGTCAAGTTCAGCTTCACTGATAAATCACTAGATTAACATTTGCATCATTTGGTTCTTGCTAATCTATTAAATTTACGGTGGCTCAAACTCCGCCTCCCTCTAACTGTAAAAATGACATAATTCCAAGTATGAAACAATTGCTTTCTCTGATTCCCACCCTCCATATTTTCTCTTGCTTTATTTTCCTTTACTACATGCACTACCACTCGGGGACACAGAGCACAGCTTGTTTCCTGACATGCAGCCCCCCCGCTGTCTGGAATGTACATGCCAAGAGGTCAGTGTGCTTGTGCTTTACCACCAGGCAACCCACGACAGAGTCGCAGTTGAAGAGTTGTCTTGAATGGATGAATAAGAACCTCCCTGTTTCAATTTCTCATCTCTTATGTTCGATCCCTAACTCCTTTAGACTTTGTCGCTGCTTCTACCGTCCTTATTTAAGCAAATTAAATTGGGAAAATCAAATCACTAAGTATAATTAAAAGTAGGGTGATACAATAATCCTATTGCAGTGCCAAACTTAAGAGAAAAGAGAGAGAAATTGAGTCCTGGTAACACTAAAAAAACAGATATCCCATTTGGGGTCTTTCCTCCTTTTCTAGGTCATGAGACAAATCAACACGCTTTTTTAAATGAGGTTATTTTCCGCTGCTGCTGCTGCTGCTGCTGCCCCCTTGGCAAAAGATTAAGCAATGGAAGCCAGCAGCTATCACAAGATGTGGGGGTTGGGTCTCGAGGTCTACTACTGTGTTTGACAAACTATCAGGAGGAGGCAAAGGTAGATCAGGCAACTCGTAGACTGAGTATGCAATGAGGATATGTTTGCTTTTACTTCATAGATATGTTTCTGAACATGTTATAACGTACTATATATATATTTTTAAACTTTCTAGTTTAAAATAATCATAGATTCATGAACAAGTTGTAAAATTAAAGTAATACAAAGGGATTTTCTCTAGCCATCACATAGAATACTCCTAAAAGAGATCTCTCAGATAAAATAGTGATTATCAAAACCAGGAAAATTCAGAAACATTTTATTCATTAAATCTTTCAGCTGTGGTAGAGATTTCATTATTTTAAATGGACCTCATGGGAGATCCTGTTTATAAATTTAGACGTTATTTTTGCAATACAAATGACTACATCCTCGTGTATGCCTGCAATTACCCATACCAGATTTCCTTAAGACAACTCGGGACACAGTTCTTCTGTAGATGGTTGAGTGTGGTGTTTCTGTGGCTACTTCCCCAGTCCTCTGGTGCTAAATGTGAGCACTCTTTCTCTTCCTGTACAACTGCTCAGACCCTTTCTCAAGAGAACTCTGAGGTGATTGAGCAATCAGAACAGCTATACTCTTTTTTTCTACAAAAGACTCCACGTGCAGGAGAAATCAAGTTAATCTACAGCCAGTATTTGGAAACTATGAGTGTGAGCAATTGTACAGTATCACTACAATAGAAACACACATTTATAATAAATATCATATGCATCATGCAACACCGATTATGTAACACCAATAAAAGTTATTTTTTAGGTCAAATTGCTTTTCAAGGCATCTATGAAACAACTAGCATTTCTGCACACGAAGTATTTCACTGATTTATGCCAGGTACGGTGAAACTTGGATTAAAAAGTCTAACAAGTAGTGTTTCCTGCCAAGGCAGAAACACTTAGAGCCAAATAGAATGGAAAAATACGATTCCTAAGGAAAAACCACCAGATAATCATTCTGTACCAAGGACGACCCAGGTGGGGGGCCCCACACGGGCTTGCACCAAGCAGGGTGATGGAGTCACGCCCCACGACAGTACCAATAACATTAGGGGCCCAAGTCATGCTCTGAGGAGTCCAAGGTGGGACTGACAATGTGATTGGGGGCCCAGGGCAAAACGATAATGGGGGAACCCTTTGTTCAAAAGTTATTAAGAATGTCAAGAGGTTGACACCAGGGCAGGGAACCAGCAGGGGCCTTTCTGAGCCCAGAGCCTGTGCCACCACATAGGTCCCACTGAGGAAACTGGCCCTGGGCCTGGGGTTCCAGTGGGACTACCACAGAAAACAGGGCCGCCCATTAATATTTAAGCACCAAAAAATTACATGGGGTATATTTACACTAAAAAATTTCTTGTTTACCTTGAATACGAATGTAACTTTTGTCCTGTATTTTCATTTGCTATATCAGGCAAATCTAGGTTCCTGAAGGGTGGCTTGGGGGTCACCAGGAGTGCAGAAATCCAGGAAAGACAAAGTGGGCATGATTCTCCTCCAAACGCTTCAGCTTTTTACTTCTCTAAGGTGCTGGGCATCTCATTAAGGCAAGATGTCTTTGAGGAGAATATTTAAAAATTCTCTGGCTACGTGATATGAGAGAGGGAGGGGGAAGGAAGAGAGAGAGAGGGAGAAGAAGAAAGGGGAAGAAGATGGGGGAGGAAAGGAGGGGAGAGGAAAGACTACTTTAACACATAAACCAACATGTATGAATCTCTTGTTTAACTGCTGGGCCTTGGACATGGATTTGATTTTCTAAAAAAGGGAGAATGATATCTAGTTCCTGCAAAAATTCATGCACAGTTCAACTGAACTTGAGAGTGGTTAGCTCTTTGTCATTATTTTTAGTTACTCAGAAATCTGGACCCAACTTATTTCTCAGTGTGTCTTCCAAATTGGACAAGTACATTCTTTGTGGTTTCCTTCCTTCATTTCACCATAATTATGAAGCACCTACTATGGACAGAGCACCTACTGCCTGTACTGAGCACACTGTAAAAAAGATAAATAAGACATATCCACCCTTGGGGGCTTCCAGTCTGGCAGGAGAGGTCAGCGTGTGGCATCGGTGAAGGCACAACAGCCCCAAGGTCACAGGTCGCCCCGGGCAGATTCTTTTACTGTGAGGATCAAGGAGCACTTCATGGAGGAGGAGGGTTTTAATCGGACTCTTAAAGGATGAAGACAAGTCATTCACGGTCCACACCTTATAGTGGCAAGAGTCCTTTTCCCTGAGCATCGAGTGTGTTGCAAGTTCTTTCGACAGAGTAAGTCATGTAATCATCACAAGTTTGGGTGTTTAATAGACTCGTCCTGTTGTTCAGATAAGATAACTAAGGGCTAGAGAGGTTAAGAAAGTTGCCAGGATCACACAGCCAGCGAGTGGAAAAGTTAGGACTTCCATGCTTTTAATAATTCCACACTTCAGCCACTTCAGCTGAGGCTGCAAGAGTGTGGAAAGCAAAGTCCTCCGAGCCTCGAGGGGCTGAAAATGGTGGAAAAGGACCAAGATGGGGGCCACAAGCTGACACCTCAGGGACAGAAACATCCGGACAGAATCACCAGACAGGTGGCAGGTGCCAACATGAAGCATTAGAACAAAGAACAAAGGATGCTGGGTTAATAAATTGCCTCATTCATAAAACAATAATAATAATAATTCCACACTTAAAACTGCACCCCACATGTACGTCAGGCTCTGTCCAGCACTGGAGTACAAAGAAAAAAAAAATGCAGAGATCCATGGTATGCTGAGCAGACAGGCAGGAACAGATAGCTTGACGTTATAATGCACACAGGTGGCAAAATGGCTGCAGCTTCACACCCCTAAATTTGGAGGTTTGGGATAGTAGTGCAGCAGTACAGTACAGGGACAGTTCTCCCAGCACTTTGTCCCTTCTTGGGTCCCTTGTCCTCTCTCCCATCACCCACACACCTGGCCCACATTAAATGAGTCCTCTGCCACAGAGCTGGCTCACAGCCTCAGCCGCGGCTGCTGGGGTGCAGGCTGCACACAGCAGCCCTGCCCCAAGAGAAGACCCAGGCTGATGCTGGGGAAGGAGGGACTCCAGCTCTGGCATCTGGAAATGAACCTGCTGTGGTGCTGTGGTCCTTGCCTGGCCCTGAAGGCAACTGATTTGGTTGGTGATCCTGGTGTGGGCCTCATCTGAGGATTCTGTGCACAAAGTATGAGGAGCTTCCCAGCCCTTGACCCTCAGCTGCCTTTTCCACCACCTGCCCTGAAGAGTGGGCCATCTGTGGCCGGCCAGTTCACACTGGCACCATGGAGGCCACTCAAGAGCACACAGCCCCTGCTGATGCTGTTGCTGATGGCAGCCATACTATGACCAACAAACCATAATTTCTGGCCTGAACCCTCTCCCACTAAACAGGTGGAAAAGGCTCAGTGCTCACCCCTGGCCTGCACAGCCCAAGCTAAGGCATGGGCATGCTGGCACAGCCTGGCCAAGAAGACCCAAGGGGACCCAAGGGGACCCAAGAGGAATCCAGCTGCGAGTCCTTCCCAGGCTGTCCTTCCCAGGACTTGCAGCAGGTGCTTTGAGATCCTGATGAGGAGAAACAGGAATGACTCCAGGGTAGGTTCAGTGACATTGCCCTCCAGGAAGAGTCTCAGGCCCAAAAGCAAAGGGGTCGCTGAATCAGCCTTGGGATTGCTATGGAGGATAAAAGTGTTCTGATGGTTTTAGGCTTGTTGCTTGTGTGTAACACACTGAAATCTGTCCTGGCTGGTAGCCCAGGAACAACTGAATGCCGTTGAACTCCCTAAAGCACATGTGTGTACCTCTCCCAGCACGGTTTCTACACTTGTCCCCTGCCTCTCCTGGCTTCTTCCTTTCCCCAACTCCCTTATATCCAACAAAGCACATGTCACCAACACCCCGGACACCCAAGCTTGGCCACAATCACAACACTACCACACTGTCCTGGAAAAAATGTTACTCGTGTACTTTTGCTTAATCGAAAAGAGAAAGTAACTAAAGTTTTAAGTCTGCAATGAAATAAATAAACAGCAATGAGGAGAACATTATAAAAGGAATCCTAGGGGTTTTTCTGCAACTTGAGCAACACAGAAACTCCTGATGGAAAAAAGAAAATCCTTCCCCAATGTTGATTTAAGTTGCTTCAAATTATAATGTTCCTTAAACATGCTCAAATACAAAACTAGATATAAACACCTTATGTTTATAGCTCTTGTTCAACTATAAACTATGAAATTAAATACAAGCAAAACTACAAAACCAATGAGATTCAGATCAACAGCCCTAATAGCTTGTGGCAGCCTGTGCCTCACGGCGTGAGCTTGGCCCTCCCCAGCCATGGGGGCTCCCCTGCGTGGGTTATGCCCTTGGCTGTGCAGGCTGGGGAAGGGGCCTCCCTCCCACAACCTCGCTCTGCGCCTGTGAAGCCCCTCCCAGCAGCACATGACAGCGACCTTTGGCAAAACATATTTTAAAGTTATACAAAACATACCTTTTCTTCCCTTATTGGCTCCTGATGATCAAGATGACGTTATCTGGTGCCAAAGAGTTTATAAATATACTAACCCCCACCCATAGTTTCACTTTTTAAGGTTTGAGTTATACATGAGCGATTGTGGCCCAAAACCATTGAATGGGAAATTCCAAAAATAAATAGTTAATAAGTTTAAATAATATTTATTGTAGTATATTTCTATAATTGTTTCATTTTATTACTAGTCATTGCTGTTAATCTCTTACTATGCCTAATATATAAATTAAACTTTATCACTGGTGTGTATGTGTAGGAATGAACACACTCAGGATTCAGAGCTATACATGGCTTGAGGCATCCATTGGGGGTCCTGCAGCATCCCTCTCAAGAATAACAGGGGAACAACTAGGCAAAGACAAAGGCTGGAAAACCACAGAAATCTCTGGTTTTATGGCTGTCATCCAAACGTTTTACATACTCCACTTAGAATATTTCTATTTAGATTGCCATCAACATAAAAATATACAATTAACACATTCTAGTCAAGAATTTATGAATGTCAATTTGAACAATAAAGCTAAAATCAAAATCATTGCAAAACTTGCACTGTGTACAGAAAACTAAGGCATCACTCTGGGGAGCAGAAAAGTAAAGGTAAACAAGTGGCCCACATTTAGAAGTCTCCCTTTCTGCAAAAGCTGACACATGGAATCCTTGAAGGGAGCTTAAATATTTAGATGCTGAAACATCTGGTTTTGAAAAAACTGGTGCCAGCCCCTCATATGGGTCAGTGGATTTAGAAAGAGAAAAACAGAATGCCTGTTCAAACTCACTTGATCAACTTTGTGAAAACCCCAGACTCTGACTTTTCTCTTTCCTATACATATCTCTTCTGTTTTTCTCTTGCCTGATGCTCTCGCTAAACTTTTGAGTCCTAGGTGCACCACTTGAAAAGGAGTCGTGAGTGTGGACATGCTTGCCTCGTTCCTGATTTTAGAGGAAATCTTTTCAGCTGTCCCCCTTTGAGTATGACGTTGGCAGTGGGTTTGTTCTCATAAATGCTTTTATCAATTTGAGATAAGGTCCTTCTGCACCTATTTTCTTCGGGGTTTTTTTAAAATCATGAGTTGATATTAGATTTTGTCAAAGGTCTTGTCTGCATCTATCAAGATGATCATGCGATTTTTGTCCTTGCTCCTTTTTATGTTGTGTATTACACTTATCAAGTTACATATGTTAAGCCATCCTTGCATCCCTCAGATGAAGCCAGCTTGGTCATGATGGATGATCTGTTGAATAACTTACCGCATTGTTTGCCAGTATCTCGTTGAGGATTTTTGGATCTATGTGCACCAAGGAGACAGGCCTGTAGTTCTCTTTTTCCTTCAGTCCTTGTCTGGTTTTGGTGCCAGTGTAATGCCAGCTCCCAGCAATCAGTTTGGCAATGCTTCTTCTCTTTCTCTTTTATGGAAAAGTTTGAGGGATATTGGCATTAGATCTTCCCTGAAGTTCTGGTAAAATTCTGCTGTGAATCCATCAGGCCCTGGGCTTTTCTTAGCAGCTTATTTTAAATTATTGTCTCTATTTCATTGCCTATTATTGGTCTATTTAGCTTTTATTTTTAATCTTGGTTCAATCTTGGTAATTCATATGTGTCTAGTAATTACTCTGTTTCTTCTAGATTCTCCGATTTATTGGAATATAAATTTTCAAAAATAGTTTCTTATAATCCTCTGGATTTCAGCTGTGTTGGTTGCGATTTCATCTTTTTCATTTCTAATCGCATTTATGCGGGGTTTTTCCTCTTCTTGGTAAGTTTGGCTGATTTTCTTTGGTCCCATTCCTTTGCATCCCCTATTTGTACCTTTTGAAATGGTAATGTTTATCTTGTGCCGTTGTATGTTAGAAGCATTTAATTTTCATTTGTCCACAGGCTCACAGCTAAGAGTGTGTCTAAATCTCAGAGAAGACTTGGGACTTGGACTTTTCAGCAATGCTGAAACTAGGACTTTGGTGACTCTTAGAGATGGACTAAATGCCTTTTGCGTAAAGAATGCAAATGAGTCTTTGGAGGTGCAGGGGTAGAATGTTATGGTTTGTGTCTAGATGTCCTGCCAAAGCCTCATTCAGTCATAAGTGGGGCTTTTTCAGAAGTGGCTGAATGTAGAATGCGTGATGCTGGGCTTAAGAGTGTGTGATTACTAAATCAGTGCACCAATTGGTTTGGCGCCACCCTAATCCTGGCAGCCTAAGTAGATTATAAAAGGAGCAGGAAAAAGCTGCTAAATTCCCTTGCTTGCCTTGCTGCCTTCTGCCTGCTGTGAACTATTCCTCCTGTGTAATGCCTGCCTGCCATGCTACTCTGCAACCTCTACAAACTATGAGCCAAATAAACCTTTCCTCCCTTAACTTTGGGCATTGGGTATTTTGCCTCAGCAAGGAGAAAAGTAACTAATACACCTAGTTTCAGATTTGGATTGTACTTTAGATGCATCATTACGTTACTTATTTGAGATCACTGGATTCTTTTAATGTGCACATTAAATGTGCCCTGAGATTTTAGTATGCTCTAGTTGCATGGAGAATTGTTTTTCCATCCTTTCACTTTCAGTCTATGCACCTCCTTTTAGATGAGGTGTGTCTCCCGTAAGCAACATATGGATGGATTTTGTTTTTAGATCCAGTCTGCCAATCAATCTTCTGAATGGGGAATTAAGACCAAAGACACTGAGAGTTATTGTAAGATATTTACTGAATCCTGTTATTGTATTATTTTTCCAGGCTGATTCCTTTGTTTTACCCCCTACTGTTTAACTATTCTCCCAGTTGGATGTGTACTTTCCTTAGGATCCTTCCTCTAAATTCCCAAAATGAATGATCACATGTGGGAAATGTTTCATATCAACTCTAACCCCCAAACAGATCTTCAAGCTCTTCCCATACATTTTCCATACTAATGCCCTCGCCTGGGCACCTGAACTCGGTCCTGTACACACCCTTGGCTGTTCCCCTTCCCACCATGGATCTTCCCAGCCTTCATTAGCCAGGTCTGTGCCTGCCTTTCTGGCTTCACTTTGCATACCCCTTACCTCTCAAAATTTCTCCTGCTATCATCACGGATCATTCTGGGTGATGTATCTTTTCTGCAGGTCTCAGAGAAGGTCACTTTAACTCCTATCTCCTGGTTCTGTTGGGTCAGGCAGCCTTTCATTCCTCCAGGAAGCCCACAGGAAAGGAGGGCAGCCAATCTTTTAGCAAAGCAGAGCTGTGTCACCCACATCCCCCTGTCACTGGAACAGACTGCATTGCTATCAGCATCACAGCCCTTTAAAACTGATGATTTGTGGACATGCAATTGGGTTGACCCAAATTTCACCTCTGATTTTTAGAGTGATCGGATGGAGATGTTGAGGTGCTAGGAGAAATGTACATCCCGGGCATCACTGGGGCTCACCTGTACCCAAAGGGCTGGCACCCTGGTAAGACTGTTCTTCCTATTCTTTCTGGTTTCTGTCTGGTTCCTCTTGGAACAGAGGGAGTCTGAGTTCTTCAGCCCTAAATCTAGTCTTTACCCCTGTCATACCTGGACAGGACCAGGGTCATACTCTAGCACTCGATATCTGGCTTGTCTGAGGAAGAATTTGGAATTCTTTCCAGTGATGGGAAGAGGAGAACATTGAGCTGGAAGGTGAGTGTGTGTGTGTGTGTGTGTGCGTGTGTGTGTGTGTGTGTGCGTGTGTGTGTGTGTGTGTGTTCTCTCAGAAAGACTTTCCTGTCTTAATCAATCCTCATTACTTCTCTTCCCCCACTTTTTATATTTAAGGGAGGGAAAATGTTTTAATGGTTTTAAATATATTTGATTTTTAATAGTCAAAACCATGTTAAATGTTCTTAGGGAGTCTCCTATCCAATCACTTGCCTCAATAACCTCATTCTAGACATAATACTTTTTTGGTAGTTTTGTTTGGCTTTTAAGGAGAACCTTCCAAATGTCAAGGTCGAGTAGATTCTCGTGTCATACTTTAGATATGCCCTGTAGTTGCTGTGTGATTTTCTTGAGTGGTTCTATTTTTCCTAGAGTCTTAATGGGATTTTCTTTCTCTTGTTTCAAGAAGACACATTTGCCTTTCCTGACATATCACTGAAACCTTCCTGCTTCTTAATCATGCTATTTGCTTAACAGAAACCACTTCCTTCTCACAGTCATTATTTTGATCCTTTTCCCTTCCTGTCTTAATTTTGACTAACTGTTTTCTAGGCTTGCACATTGCTATTATCCATGTATTTCTTTACACACATTCCTCTTAGGCTACTTCCACAAAGCATACA
>PVJO010030281.1:0-15703 GCA_004026905.1 Hystrix cristata | reverse complement strand
AAATGTGGTTTTTCTACACAATGGAGTACTACACTGCCATAAAAAAGGATAAACTAGAGTCATTCATATATAAATGGATGTTTCTTGAGAACATACTCTTAAGTGAAATAAATCAGACACTCATGAGCACGCATCGAATTGTTTCTCTGATATGAGAGACCATAATTGTAAATAAGGACAAAGAGGTGTAATAGATATTCTATAAAAGGAGGATGGTGGGCAGAGGAGAGGAGTACTAGAAGGAAAGAAGGGGAAAAGCAGAAAGGCAACAGGGGGGAGAGGGGAATGGGAAAATATGGAAGATGATGAATGAACCTGCTGTAAATAGGGAGGGAGGGTGCAGGGGGGGGAAGAGGGGGGAGAATCAAGATACATCATGTATAGGTACAGAATTAATGTAATGAATGTGACCATTGTATGTAGAATGTACCAATACATGTTCTTGGTTTAAAAAAAAAAAAAAGTAACCATGAGAAGATATTCAAATAAACTATCGTACTATTTTGTGGCTTTTCATTCTATAATCTACTATGACATCTTTTGGGGTCCAAAAATATGCATTTATATCATCCTTTCAATGGCTACACAACATTCTATTGAGTGAATATACTACTAGGGAGTATACTATTAAAACCAGACTCTTTTTAAAGAAAATTGATGAGGTCTGATATAAATCTTCACATATATATCTTACATCCTTGTCTGGTCGCCTCCTTAAGATAAATTCCTAGAAGTAGAATTTATGTGTTGAGGGTTTTCATATTTCTACTTTGATTCTCAGTGCCAACCTAATTCAATTTTAAAACTCACATTCTTGGACCTATCCTTACCAGCCTGCAAAGAAGGAGTTTCCTGGCCAGAGACGTCTAACAGGTAGAAAACTCCTTTGAATAATCTGGGTTTTTCCCTATTAATTTTTAAAAATTGTCACCCACAGGTCATCCAAGGCACTGGTAAGGGTCAAATCAGCAGAGAAAGAAGAACACTGCAGATGTATTAACTCACATATTCCTTTCTCTTTGCCCAATGTTACAAACCTCACCCTCCAGCCAGGCTGACCCTCGTGGGTGAGTTAGTAGAGGATCCTACTCAATCACCCACTGGCCTCTTTCCATGTCGGGACAGAGGAAAGAGACACACGGCTGGCCAGGCCAGCTAATGTTGCAGCTACAACAAGGCAGAAAACAAGAGAAAGAGAAATAGTCTGCAAGAGCACAGTCTTCAGGAAAAGAAGAGTTGGGGCCGTTGCTCTATGCTGGCCACTCTCTGCACCCCAGAGGCTATGGTGCAGCAAGACTCATAGGAGGAGCTTGTGCCAAGGATGGCCAATTATATCTGGATAGAATCCTGTAAGGGAGACTGTGCTCCTGAGACTACAGAGCTGTGACGAGGTATTACGGACCTGACTGGGGCAAAACTTGGTCTAATTTTTCTTTCAAAATTCCTTAGTCTGGCTGAGAGTATAGCTCAGTGGCAGAGCATCTGCCTAGCACACACAGGGCCCTGGGTTCTAACCCTAGAAGTAGAAAAAACTCTTAATCCATGATGGGAGGGAGGGACACCTGTGGTAGCCACAGGTAGAAAGGGGTACTTTATACTACACATTTCAGCCATTCCTTCAGCCAGTGTACATATGTGCAATGAAGCCCCACACAAAGGAACCAAAGAGGACTTCACAGTTACTTAGTAGTCACTAGCCACTGCTGGGCACATTTCTGCTGGAAAAGTTCTCCTCCACACGGCCCTCTGGCCCTTCTTCATGTTTCCCCATCTAGCTCAGCAACTACAAAGAAGTCAGTCTGAAGCTTCTTACCTGACTGCTTGCTATGCCAGCACAAGGAAGGAGGAGGCCAGCACTGCCATCTTCACCTCTGGTGTCATCAAAGCATTCAGAGGCAACAACAGACATGAACATCTCCAGCTTGGAAGCAGAAAGCACAGGAAGCATGGGAAAAGGCCTGGCAGCCTCACATTCTGCTTATCAAGCCTACCTACTAGTGTTAAAAGGATCAGAAAAAAACGTAAGATGAAGATCCATGGCTTTACCGCCTTGTCAAAGCAGGCAAGTTCCTTAGTCAGCAAGTGGAAGGTTTAGCCCCCAGGGCCAGTGTACACATTTTCTAAAGCATGTTGACTCTAGATGGGGGGGGGCTGCTATTTTCCAGCCTACTGTGCAAGTCAAAATATCACACCATGGGGGCTGGGGATTTAGCTCAGTGGTTAGAGTGCTCGCCTTGCAAGCACAAGGCCCTAAATTCGATCCCTAGCACCAAAAAAAATAAAATAAAATAAAAATTCTGGCCAGAGAGGAGCAACAGCAAACTCAAACTTAGAAAAGAGGCAAGAATTTTAAGTAACTGGCTTAATAGGCCACTCTACAGGTACAGGAGTTGTGCCTGTAGTGAACAGATGCGTAATTCTCACACAAAACAGGAAAGAAAAGCCCCTGCTCCCAAAAACTCATGCTACACTGCTGGGTGTGGTAGCACATGCCTGTAATCCCAGCACTTGGGAAGCTGAGGCAGGGGGATTGCTGTGAGTTTGAGGCTAGCCTGGGCTACACAGTGAGCTCAAGGCCAGCCTGAACTACATAGTGATACTCTGTCTCAAAAAAAAAGCTCATGATATGAAACTTCAAGAGAGTCCTAGTAAAGAAACCATTAGAGACACATAAAGAAAAGCAGACATCCAATCCACGTAGCCAGAGACCTTGTAGCATGGGTCTGAAGGAAGAGCCAAATATATTCATTGGTTTGCTAATGTATAAATACATCTTTTTTGTCATCTTGCACAGAAATTCTAGTCAGCAAAGCAAAATTCAGAATCTACACAAACTTCTGTGATTCACAGCATCTTTATAACCTTTTTCTTGCATGGATGGTACCAACATATTCCACTGCTGGTGGTACACATGGGCATGCATTCTCCTTTATGGAGTGAAGAAAATGTCCTGGCTCTTGGGTCCCAGACTCCAACTGCCAAATGGAACTACATAATAATGAAACTCACTGACATTCCCTGACACAGGGAAATTGTTATGGGCCACAGAATTCCCATTCTTGGGCCTTAAGCCACACATGTCTTTCCTGAACTCAAGGAAGACAGGAAATATGTCTGGCACCATGGACTGTCACCTGGAGGGCACAGAGACCAGGACTTTGGAAGACTGAAAGGTGGTGGCAGTAGGGTGAGACTTCTTTACAAAAAGAAATTTCATTTGAAATGAACAGGAAAACAAAGAGATTAAAATTTGATT
Source organism: Hystrix cristata (assembly GCA_004026905.1). Lineage (NCBI taxonomy): Eukaryota > Metazoa > Chordata > Mammalia > Rodentia > Hystricidae > Hystrix > Hystrix cristata. The sequence goes on along the minus strand of PVJO010030281.1, from coordinate 12,447 downwards.
CCAAATTGAAATACTGAAATCCATCCCCACATGACCTGAGAGACACCTAAATGCTGGAGGATGGATCTTTCCACTTCCAACATGACCTCCCCGCACAAACATATCTTCTACTATTGATTGAGTCATAGGCCCATTATTTCTTTTTTAATTCATTCCACTACAAACTCCACCAAACCCTAAGTCTACTTGTCTCAAAAAACCAAAAGCACAGATCTTTCATGAAGATCCCCCCTTCGGCTGATCTGAGCTTTGCAACTAACAGGTGGGGAAATTTTTAAATACATGAGTATTATCATGACAAGGCCACTGGAATGGATCAGTGCCATAAGTCAGTCATGGCTAGAAGCTTCCGCTCCACCATCAGGTTCCTCTTTAGCCTTGACAGATCAAACTCCAAGCCGAGGCAAGCTGGAGATCAGTTCAGTCTCCGAGCCAAAGGTCTTCACAGTGAGGGACCAAAGCTACCCTGGCTGGGCCTCTGCTGCCCGTGTCCCAGATTAATCACCACCAGGCGGGGCCTGGACACCCGCCTGCAATCTGAGCTTTGCAGCACCTGCAGAGTGGCTGCCCCGGCACCTCCCTCACACCCCGTGGGCAGGACCCCAGGGCATGAGAGTGTCCACCTGTTGACAAAGTTACCTGCGACAGGCGGGCAAGACACTCAGCCATCTTCAATCTGGCAGATAAGTCCAGTTGGTCTGAGTGGCTTAGCGAAGTAAGGAGAAAATATGTGGTGACTTGTGCAATGAAGCCATAGCCTCTGAACAGAAAGTGAGAAAGGTTCCAATGCCTCTCTTCTCACCACCCACAGAATAAATCTGGCTGGAGACCAGTGGTGATGAATGAAGCTCTCGGAGGTTATGAATGCATAAAATGCTTAGTGTGTGGTACTAACCTACAGATCTACAGAATGCTGCTGGGATGGAGACAGACCAGAACAGAGCTGTCTTTCCGAAACACCCCCAAATGCTGCCAGATACTCTATGCAAAAAGAAGCTTGGAAACAAATTGACTCCTTCAGGGTACAGGGAAACTTGCTCCAAGTGCCAAGACCTGGGATAACAGTTTCTTCAAATGATCTCACACATCTGTGAACTGTTCCCAGCACAGGTTCATGTGGAGCTAATGACTAGGTACAAATGCACTTCTTAGGACCAAAAGACACTATTATATTATAAACGCTTCACAGATGGTAATTCCTTTTGTTTTGTTACTTCCCCAAGAGTAAGTAGAATAGGAGGAAGTATGCATGAAGCTAAAAAATATAATCGTAATCAAAAGGAGGAAGATAAGCATGGCGTCTGTATTTTACAGTGACTGGTCCCAGCCCTAACTTGTGCTCTAAGGAGAAACCCGGGATGTAGGACATGGCGCACAAGAAGGAAAGATGGGAGGGGGGAGGTCAGAGTCAGATAGAAGGGTGCCCTTTGAAGGGCAGAGAAAAGCACAGGCCAGAGAAGAGGAGAAGAAGCCCTGTAGCACCTTCAGCTGAGGAGTAACACCCCCATCCTGACACAGCTTGTACCTCTGCAGCTTCATCCCCAGGACTCCCTTTGAACCGCCGGCTACAACCCAGAGTTAGGACGGAGCAGTGGCTACAATTACACACTTGCTTAGGGAGGGGGGTGGGTGCTGCATGTGACAGGCCATGAAAGGTCCCTGCCTATAAAACAGCCTAGAAAACAAACCCTTAATTTAAATGTTAATGAAAGTGCTGTGGCGACTTCAGAGGCTTCCCGGCTGCTCAGAGAACAGCTACACCAGCCACAGAATTTATGGCTCCCCTTCACTCTCCCTCCTTCTTCTCTGCTTCATCACCCACTGAAGTTTAAAGACAAGAAAAGAAAAGAAGAGAAAAGAGAAAGAAAAAAGAGAAAAGAAAGAAAGAAAAGAAAAACAATTCCTAATTTTAACATTAATTCCATGCTCCCACTTTGGGATGTGACTGCTAAATTGTCTGTTGGCAGAACAATGTTCAAAGGTGGAAAAACGCAGCCACACTGCACACACAACCTAGGAAAGTCAGCAGTAGCCAAGGCAGAAAACACCTCTCTGCCGGAAGAGGAAACAGCAGTGCAGGTGTGGGCAGTGGCCACGGATCAGACAGTCACAGTGGCCTGAGTAGAGGAAGGAGACTGAGTCCCCTACAGTCTTTTACTTTTATTATTTAATTGACATGATTTATTTGTTTGTATTTATGGGATACTGTATAATGGTTTGCTACATATATATACAATGTGTAGTAATCAAATCTGAGTACTGTAATTAGCATTTCCACCTCCCCAAATATTTATTACTTCAATGTGTTAGAAACCTTCAGGCTTCTTTTATTTTGAAATGTAATCTAAATTGTTGCAGGCTCCAGTTACCCTACTGTGCTGCAGAACACCAGAAGTCATTCTTCCTGCTCCCAGCTCTCTTGAGCCCCTACCTGAGAAGTGCCCACACTGTACCGCTTTACTTGTTTGCTTCTCCCATCCATCTATGCCACTTAGCTCACAGTGGTTCCTTAATAACAACCGGGGAAGATCAATGCTTAAGCAGTGTCTAGAGAAAGGGGTGGATGAGAGATGGGGAGGAAGGCAGAGAGAAAAAGAGAGAGAGAGAGATACTCAGAGATGGAAAAAGAATTCAAACGCTGAGATGGAGGGATGGAAATGGATCCCTGCTAGCAAGGCCAGCGTCTTGATGCATCAACTCTGTACCCACAGTATCCAGCTCTCCTCAGTGGCTTCTGTTTCTATTTGTGGTATTTTATTTAAGTCATCTCTTGACAAGTGAGCCGACTGTACTGGCCAGGGAAGGAGCTGCTCCCACAAATGGGTTCTGGGCCAGCCAGCGGTGGGGGGGTGCTGGTTTTAGGCCAGCAGCTCAGCATATGAGCCTTCCTATGCTCATCTCACCCTGAGGTATGGCTGAAATCCAGGGTCTTGAGGACCTGAAACCTACCTCTGTGGTATTTGCTCCTTGCTATTGATGGCTATGACTGCCGGACAGACTAGATCTGCAGAAGCAACAGACGCTAGGATGAAGGCCATTGGACTGGGATTTAGCAGGACCTGACACCAATTTAATGGCACCTCACATGGATGCCTTTCCAGGATGACTCATTTCAGCTGAACCAATGGGCCACCTAGCATTACCCAGAATTTCCAGGTATCAGGATGCCCCTTCCAGCATGCCAGCCCCTGGCCCCTCTGTTGTGCCTTTGTGCCTCTGACTGTTTCACTCAGGGACACCACATGTCGGACACTCCCTCCTATGCTCTGCTGCCCACCAAAGGGGAGGCACCTTGCTAAATTCTCCAGGTCTCCTTTTCCCAAACAGGCCTCAGGAAGGGAGCACAATGGCCCACACACGTCACCAGGAGGACCAGCTATAAGATAATGCGCCACAAAGTTGCCCATCTGAGTCCTTCTTCAGGTGATCAAGGCTGGGGATCCCCTTCACAGGCAACTGTTCATCGCCAACCAGAAAGAAAAACTGAGACACAGTCTGCACTGTTGATTCTTCTTCCCCTAAAAGTACTGAGTGAGTTCTGAAGCCCAGAACCAAAGCACTGAAGCACCATGGGAACCAACAGAATCCTCACTGAAGGCTGCCTGCCTCTTCTTCCAAGCCGTCAAACTCTCTTCTGGAGTACACTTCACATACAATTACCTCTCGGTAAAGAAAGATGCATTTCAGCAAGCTAGTGGACAGTGCCTACCACACACAGTACACAGTAAACTCAGTAGCCGCTGGAACAAACATCCTGTTCTCCCAGAAGTCCCCGCTCCTGACCAAACAGTGCAATGCATAGTGACTGCTTTCCTCCCAGGCTCACTCTCACCTCTGGGAGAAATGAAGCGAGAAGGGGCACCTCATCCACTGAAACCCCCCAGAGGCCGCAACTCACTTTACAAATTTGAATTGGTACATTTCATGCAGACTTGGACTAATCCCCCCCAAAATAAACAGGCCACCACAGTGAGCAAAGTTACTACACAAAATTATACTGTATATTTAATAACATAGCTAAGTCAAATTTCTACACCTATACCACTCATATATTTCCCTGATGACAGAAAAGGGAGAGAAGGGATTAAAACCCAAGAGTCCGGGAAACCTTCCTGACCACACGACCCACACAGGGGCAGCGCTGCTTGAGATGGTGAAGGGCTCTGCTTACACCTTCTTTTTGCAGAGCAACAGAGTGTCTGCAGAGGAGGAAGGGCCATGTGCTCCTCTCCATTCTGCTCAGGCAAACAGGGCAGAGAGGTCTACAGATTGATCTCACCAGGGCCCCCACTGCTGGCTGGAGAGGCTCTGGAAACTGAAGATCTGTGTACACACACTCCTGGAACGGTGCAAGTGTTCACAGCTCCCTGAGGGAGCCCAGGCTTCTACATACTGCCTCCCCACATCTCCCTGCCTCAGCTCTGTCCTACAAGAGGCGAGACTGCTCCCCAGCTCCCATAAAACCTTTTGGGGCCACAGCTGCCCTCCGAGACATCACAGAGTAAGCCACAGTGACGGCCCAGAGGCCTCACCACAGGCTGGAGATGGCACAGACTGTGGTGTTTGCTGCCTACCCCACACGCAGCCCTGCAACAATCATTCCTTTACCTCAGTTTCTCCTTTTGTCTAAAAGAAAATGACACCCTCTCCCCAACCAAAGAGTCTAGCTGATGGCACTCAGTCCAGCCTGCACCACAGTGACACTCCCATCCTATCCCTCACTGAGTAAGGGCCTGAGGAAGCCGTCACACAGCCAGTGTTCAGGAAACACACAGGAAGTGAAGTGAAAAGGGAATGGGAAAGGAAAAGAGGAAGCGGAGGGGAATGAAGTTAAATCTGCAACAATGCCACACAGCCTTGTTCTATAGTACTTACTTTATTCAGCTGGAAGTAATTTTAAAATGGCAAATAAAACATATCACATGTTCTTAAAAATCTGCTTTTCTGTATTACTCACAAGAAAGTGCTCAGAATTCAGTGTGACCTTAGGAGGTTTCACCTCTGACACCAATAAAGCTGGGCATATTCCTGCCCCATAACTACCCTCAGACAAGGCTTTTCCGCCCTGGGCCAACCCTGCCACTTCAGCCTGTCCTTCTATCACTCATCCAACAGTCACAGGTGGGAACTCCTCTGCAGGAAAAAAGCCTCACACGTTCCAAAAACAAGATTATTGGTGTCAGAACAAGAAGATGGGTAGGTGGGCACAGGGGAGGCAGAGGAAAAGGTCTTTGTCTGCCATCTTCCTTCAGGCACTACTGTTTTCCATCTGCACTTTTTACTATCTAAACATGGCCCTGAGCATTAACTGGAATTAAGTATCATCCTCCACAACTGTCCATAAATCAAGAATTCAAGGTCTTAAAAGGAAGGAAAAGGGACGTTTGGACACAGGAGAAAGAATACCTCTGCTTTCTCCTGGCCAACAGCACCTCCTATTAAGGAGAAGGCTTGAGGTTTCCTGTTTCATATTACAGGTGCCTGATTATACACACAAGAAAAGAAGGGAGAAAAGCCCCAGGAGAAAAGATAAGTTAGAGAAACAGATCTGATAAATTATTGCAAATAGAAAAAAGAGATGGACGGAAGAGCAGTGCTAGGCCTCCTAACTGCCCAGGAGCCTTCTACCTATGCCAGAGAGCACCAAGGGGCTGAGAAATTGACAGGTAAAGCGGAACTACTTCCCTTGAGAACACCTGCTGCCCACATCCCCTCATGAAGAACATGAGGGGTCCAGGGTTGCATAACGTTCATGATATGACAACCACACTCAACAGCAATGGTGACAAAGAGAAAACAAAAGGCATCCATCCAGAGCAGAGGCATTCCAGGGGAAAAAGAAGAGAAGAGTGAGGCCTACTGAGTCTCCACCACGAGAGGATTAAAAAGTAAAACTGTTACTCCCCAGGGGCCCAGAGAAGCCCAGAGAGTCCAGGGAATAGGCTCAAGATCAGCTGAAGCCACTAAGGAAACATTACATTAGGTAAAGCAAATTCTGGTCAACATAAAGAGTATAGCTCATTTAGCTTTTCAGAGTATTTTCATATAGTACATTCTTTCAGGTCATCTTCAGAATAATCTAGTAAGGTCTACAGAGAACAGAATACTTGTACTGAAGAGATGAGGGAGCTCAGGCTAGAAGGGAATAGTCACCTCGGCCACCCTATGAGAAGAGGGCAAAGCAGAGCTCACTTCCCAGGATGCTCTGAAGAACAGACCCTGGAGTTGAGAGCCAGTGCCTCACGAGGGTGGGGAAATGGCTGAGTTCATTGAGAGGTTCAAAGTTATGGACACAGTGAAAAGAAACAGATTTATAAGGAAATGATACAGCAGGTAAAAGGAAAATACAGTCCTAGTCTTCAGTATACTCTTCAGGTAAGAGGGAAAAATGGGGGCAGAGATAACACCAGCATATGCCCTAGTCATCTAATATAAAGAATGCCTAAAACAAACTTTTTAAAAGGAGCTTAAAATTCATCTGTGGAGTTGGGGAGAAAGCAATCTCAAATCACACAGGTCAGGCAGGAGCTGAACAGCCAGTCAACTATAAACAAAAGAATCATCCAGGGCCAAGAAAATACACCAAGAAGTCAAGAAGACTCTGAAGACTGTCAGGGAAACACAAGGCCTGAGTCTCCACCAAAGATGAGATGCAGCAAGGACTTAGCAGAAAGTCTGCAAAGAGCAGATGACTGTAACTGTTAGTTGCTATAAGGAATGGCAGTTGCACAGTACTAGTAATATTAGAAAGCTAAGTCCTTCCCTGAAGCCAGTCTCCAAGTTGCGGCCCAAAACCCAAATCTGAGATCAGTTTATTGTGATCTCAAGTGTTCTTAATGATGAGAGCAGACTCTGTTCTCAACCTCCCGACAGCTCCTGCAACAGGTGCTGTGTTCTCTTCTGTAAGAAGTGGTCTAACATTCCAGAGGAAGGGGCTGGGGGTAGGGTAGGAGACATGGACCATCTCCAGTTCTGAAGAGCTTCTGTCTACCACCCACCCCTCCACCACCAGTCTCCTGAAGTCGGTAGACATCCATAGGAAGCCATGAAGACCAAGTAGCTGGCACACCTGTCACACCCTGACACACCTGTCTTTACACATATCTAGCCTGGCTAATGTGCTCTAAGAAGAGAGGTATTAGGGAGAAACTGAGGAGGAGACAAAGCTCAATGGCTCCATTTTCCACCCTCCGCTCCCACACACTTAGCCTCTCCACTCCCTGCTGGTCTTTCCTAGGATTGCTAGAATGATTTGTTCTGAACAACGACAGGTTTATAGGTTAGCTGACACCTCTGCTCTGTGGAATTTTAATTAACTTCTCCCATCGTCAATATGCTAAGGAATGGGGTCTCCATTCTCTGGGGTCAGCAATGTGTTTCGGGTCCTGCTATATCAGCCGTCAAATTGAAGAATTAATGACGTGGCTAATCGGTTCTAATTCTTAGGAAGAAAAAAATTTGAAAGGGAGTTGTGGAAGAGAGCAGGAGGGGTGCAGGCTCCATGAGGTGAGGAGAAAGAGGCTAAAAGGGGCTAAGCAAAGGGAGGACCAACTTGCTCATAAAACAAGTGACTGACTTAACCCAGTGTTGGAGGGTAGCACTCCTACCGCTTGCCCATCTCCATTTGGGTGGAATGACGGGTGATAGAAGTAGGCAAAGACCCTAGTAATATCATGACAGAACAGGTACAGGGGAGAGTCTGTGCACTTTGCTGTGTACATGGACTGAGGAGCCTGGCCATGGTTCAAAGAGCCTAGAAAGCAGAAGTCAGGATGCAAAGCTCACGTATTCATATTTCTCTAGTTAAACCCAGAGAAATACCAATCAGGCAAAATGGTAGGTTAAAGCCATCATCAAAAATGTCACACTTCTGCTACAACTGTCAATGTTTCTGCTCCTCTACATACATGTATTTGGATACAGACCCAAAGGTCCCCTGACCATTCCAGTCTGTAAGGGATACTCCAGAGGACATACTGCAAGGGGAATAAAGCAGAGATGTGAATTGTGAGGGCAGGTTAGGTGCTGCTGTAACTTCTCAGAGATGCAGGCAGATCTCTGCTTTGGAGTAACCCCAGAGGGCACCTGCTTCAAGAGGACACCCCTATTAATAACAGGACTCAGTTATAAGAGCGAGACTCTTACAAACCAGTATGGTTTCTTTTCCTTAACACTTCTGAGATTAGGTGCTTAGGAAATCAGCTCCTAGAAAGTTAGCCCAATCCCACGAACATATGAAAAGACTTTAAGTCTCTTAGAGAATTTAAAAATCTCCAAGACAGTGACTCAAAGCAACCTCAAATACACAGATGCAAGATTTTCTAGCATATCTGACCTAGTAAAACAAAAGCATTACAGAAAGTCCTCTATTTATGAACATTCAAATTGTAGCTTTCACAGATAGGAACAGAGGTCACATTACAAACATTCATAAATGTGAACAAATTGTGGAAGTAGCTCAAATGTCTGCCAGACAGTCATAGTTGTGCTGCTGTGTGCTTAACCGTACAGTGCTATAGCATACAGTAAGTAGTGTAGTGTTCAATCAGAGCCCGGGATGTCCGGAAGCAAGAGAAAAAGCAGTGGTGATATGGAGGGAACCTCTAGGAAGCACAAAGCAATGTACATTGCATATTTGTGTCCAAGGTGTATATGACTCACTTTGTCGGATTTTCGAACAAATCCAACTTATGAATGTTCTCTAAGTCGGGGACTTACTGTATATGGGACGAACCATATCCAAAAATGTCTCCCTTACCTGAGTGATGGACTGATAGCAATGGACCAGACTCGGTCTTCAGTCTGGATGGCGTGTAAGCACTGTCCCAGCCGGCCAGAGGCCAAAGACCATACCTGGAAACGGGAGAGAAAATGCTGTCATTGGCACTGCCTGGGATGGGGGGAAGAAAGGTGTACCAGATGGGTGACTATGCTTAGGGAGGTGGGGAAATAGAGCCTCTTCTCTGTCTGTACACATAGACCTCAGGTATCAAAAGAGGGTCCTCTGTAGCTGTGGATTTACTTATACTCAGACAGACCCTAGCTGCCCATCCTACCCATCCTCTGACTTTCACCAAAGGGCCATCATGTACCAGTCAATTTCATAGCAGAGAATCAGAAATTTCACATTTCTTAGCTGAGACTTGACTAACAAGGGGTGGGTAAATGGGGCTTGCCCCTCTCTGCAACTTCTCCATTGTTTTATGTGTGTGTGTGGTGGGGGTGGGGCTGGGGATCAAACTCAGGGCCTTGCCCTTGCTAGGCAAGCACTCTACCACTTGAGCTAAATCCCCAACCCCTCTTCCCCATGTTTGTGGATCTTCCTTTCTCCTATCTCTTACCAAGATTTTACTTTGGGCAAGCAGGGAGAGGGAGGAAGATTGAGGTGTAGTATGGGGGTACAAGGATAATCAGAAGACTAAAAAGAAAGCTGCAAGGAAAGGAAAGGATGGAAGATGAGAAAGAGAGACTTCAAACCAGGAAGGGGATGTGTTGTTTGTTTGTTCATATTGCCCAGGACCCATTGCTATTCATGTCAACAGGGAATTTAGCACCTAGTGTCACCAAAAGTAGCAGAAAAGCTTAACTCTTTTAAGCTTCCATATCTCCTACAGGTTAAAAATATTGCTTGGAGCACATTATCTGGACCCTATCAGTCAGGAATGTACATTAGCAGCGACTCTGGGCTTAACTCTAATCAACACTCACAGAGCCCTCTCAGCAGTCAGTGCATTTAGAAGTCTCCCATTAAGCACCGGTCTCCCCCTTCGCCTCACCCTACTCCAGATGACACACAAGGGACATAAGCCTCTAACCAAACAGAAAGAAAACCTCAAATGCACAGAGCTGTCCCTGGACAGTAGCCACAGAGGGATCCTGAGGCAGTCAGATGGATCAATGACCTCTCAAGGTCCCAGCAGTGCTATAAGAGGAACATGGTGAATGCAGGCAGGACCTTAGATGGAAGAACTTTCAGGAAACATTCCTCCGGTTTAAGGATGGGTGATGGAGTGGGGGTGGTCCTGCCTTCTTGGGTCACATGGTATCTCTTCCCTATGAAAGGAGAAAGGGTTTCTCAGAGTTTGTGCATGTGTGGGCAAGTGTGTGTGAGATATAAATATATATATATAGAGAGAGAGACTGTGTGTATGTGTTGGGGTAACTGTGTGAGTACCTTTGTAACTTTACCAGGGAAATAAAATAAATTGAACTAGAAGCTCCTAAACAAGGAGACCCAGAAAACAAAGGTAAACTCTGCAATTCTCTCTGGAATGCCAAGATTCCAGTTTACTCTGGGATTTATAGTCAGCCTCTTTGTTAATAACTACATGCACTTCTGATTTCCTCCTTTAGATTTCCCAGCTTGGAAGACAGCTTTCTCTTGTCCCTGATATAAACTCCCTGGGAGGCTGGTTGTTGCCTGCAGGTCAAGGGGACACTAAGGAATCTGATTTGAAAAAATCTCTGGGGGCAGCCCAAATTCACTAGTGCCCTCTATGGAGAGGACTGGTAGATTCTTAGATTCCACAAAACACAGAACAAGTTCCTGGTGTCTTGGAGTGGCTCAGGAACCACACTGCCAACTGCAAGAATGACTTGAAAAAGCAGCCTTCAAAGCCTGCGCTAGCAGCACTACATACTCCAGCAGCATGAGTGTCATTGAACCTGAGGGGCAAGAATTGACTTGGTGCACTGGGTGTATCTTCACCCTCAATGGTCAAACTCAAAACAGACCCACCTTGGAAAATAAATATCCAGCAGGAATGGACATTTATATAGCCCTTTTCAAAAAAAGATTGGGGGTAGCAAGATCCTTAAAATAACCAAAACTTTCAACTCAGAATTCTAATGCAGAGAACCCATGCTAAGAAAATAATCCCAAAACAAAGAAAAACCTAATAGTAAAAATTTCCCTGCAGCCTACAGTTGTAAAAAAGCAAGTATAGGCTTTGGATCCAACCAATCTGGACTGTTACTCAGTCTCTCGGATTTTAGGGATGCTTCATAATTTGACAAGAAATGGCCTCGATTTCTTGTCACTTGATTGGCTTGTGAGCTGTCCGAGGGATTACGAAAGCACACTTCTGGGTGTGTCCGGTCATGCAGGGTGACCTTGGGAACTATATCTGGTCTTTGCCCCTTTCTCTCTGGCACTGTTCCCCTGCTCTGTTTCCTCATTTCACCACGCCCTTCTGCCATGATGTTCCTGCATTGGAACCAGCTGAACATGTACTAAATCCCCTGAAGCCATGAGTCAAATTAAACTTTTTTTTTTTTTTGAGACAGGGTCTCACTGTGTACTTTAGGCTGGCCTTCAATTCACTATGTAGCCCAGGCTGGCCTTGAATTTGTAGTGATCACCCTGCCTCAGCCTCCCAAGTGCTGGGATAACAGGCATATGCCACCATGTCCAGCACTCTCCTCTTTTAAGAGTTGTGGGTATCGGGTATTATGTCTCAGTGATGGGAAAGGTAATACAACATCTCAGAACAAGGCCAACCCTGCTAAAGCCCAGAGAAGCAATACAAAGTAAGTCACAGGTTAAATCCAAAACTGGGACTGGGGAGAAAGCAAGGAAGAAGGATATTTCCTGGGCACTGCCTGGGTCAGAAGTTTTGCAAAGAGAATGTTTTGCTCTCTTCATCCCATAAAAGAAACCTCTCTGCCCTAAAAGACAGTACATATTTGTGAAACTTCCAAAAAACAGGCAATTGAGGTTTATGTCTACAACATCACTTGCAAGATCTGCTGTAGACTTAGGCGCATTAGAAGTCTGCAGAAATAGCTGTAGAATTGATGTCACTGAAAAGAAATGGAGAGTCAGTTATAAAAGACAAATTGTGAGTAATATGGAAACAAGCCAAGAAATGGAGAGTGTCTGAATACATGGACAATAGCAGAAAGGAGGGAGACCAAACTGCATCCAGAATACCAGATGAGCTGGCCAGGAGGTCATGAGGAGCTCTACAACAGCTGGTCATCTCTCAGGAGTGAGGAAGAACAGAGAGAGGAATTCTGCCAAAACCTAAAAGAAAGCCTCAAAAGGAAGAGGGTGGACTGTGGTACAATTTGTAGAAGTAGGAAGTATCTATTTTAAATCTTTTTAAAAATACAAGCTACTGACTGGTCCAACCACTGTGGAAATCAGTGTGAAGATTCCTCAGAAAACTACAACTAAAGGTTCCATTTGACCCAGCTATTCCTCTGCTTGGTATCTTCCCAGAAGAATTAAAATCATCATACCACAGTGATATATGCACAACCATGTTCATAGCAGCACAATTTGTAATAGCTAAATCTTGGAAACAACCTAAATGCCCAACAACTGATGAATGGCTAAAGAAGATGTGGTTTTTCTACACAATGGAGTACTACACTGCCATAAAGAAGGATAAACTAGAGTCATTTGTATGTAAATGGATGTTCCTTGAGAACATACTATTAAGT
>PVJO010030280.1:0-15709 GCA_004026905.1 Hystrix cristata | reverse complement strand
TCACAGTGATATATGCACAACCATGTTCATAGCAGCACAATTTGTAATAGCTAAGTCTTGGAAACAACCTAAATGCCCAACAACTGATGAATGGCTAAAAAAGATGTGGTTTTTCTACACAATGGAGTACTACACCGCCATAAAAAAGGATAAACTAGAGTCATTTGTATATAAATGGATGTTCCTGGAGAACATACTACTAAGTGAAATAAATCAGACACTTATTAGTACACATCGAATTGTTTCTCTGATGTGAGAAACCATAAGTGTAAATAAGGACAAAGGGGTAGAATAGATATTTTTTTTAAAAAAGAAAAAAGAGAGATAGTATTCAAAAGAGAGAACTAGATAGGGAAAAGGGGGGATAAAGAAGAAGGTTAAAAGAAAAGTAAGATGAAAGGGGAAAAAATGGTAAAGTGTAGTTACACTTGTTGCAAATAGGGAGGGGTGGGTGCATGGAAGGGAGGGGAGGGGAAGCGGGGGGAAGAGGGATACCAAGATGTATCATGTACAGGTACAAAATAACCATGCTGATTATGATCATTATGTATACAATGTACTAATACATGTTCTTGGTAAAAATAAAAAAAAATAAAAAAATAATTTCTAGTGTTTTCCATTGTTATGCTTTTGGTTACTAAAAAGTGAGTTTTAACAAGTAAAGATTATTTAAATCCTGTCTCATAAATTGTTTCAGTAATCAGTTTGTAATTGGTTAAATGAACTATTAGTTTAAGACACAGCTTAGTATCTAGGACTATAGGTACAGAGATATATACAGGCGTATAGATATATATCTAAAAACAAAATAGGGTGTGGGTCTAAGCTTTGAAATTAGGTTTACAGAGTTAAGCCTACATAAGGTTAATGCATACAAAGTGATTAATGAGTGTTCTCTTATACATTATATCCAGACTTTAGGCATAAAAAGTGATCAAAGTTTTCTGACATCTCTTTAAATTTGGTCCTGCTATTTAAAATTTGATCTACATCTATCAGCTTGGAATACACATTCTGTTATTGGGTAAATGAGATATACTTCCTTATTGGGTAATAAGTCTGTTTGTGACCAGTAACACTGTTTCCTAAACAGTGAAAAGTGAATGTTTTCCTAAACATTCTTCAATTCTTGTCAGTACAGTTACACCCTGTAAAGCTTTTAAGGAGTCTAAATTCTGCTTTAAAATAAAAACAAATGTATGTGAAGATTTCTATATAGTTGTGAGGTTAATTTGTGCTGACCTCATGGTATATTATTTACATTTGTGTTTTCCAAGTGTAGAGGCCTGTAAAAACATAGAACTTAGGAAAGCATCTTACCATATTGATGACCTCCATATTAAAGTTGTTGATGATGTGGATACCTTTTCAGGTTTATGTTTTTATGATTGTTATATAACTGTTATAACAGTTACATGTACCTAACTACTATATAATCCAGATAATGTCACCCTAATGATTTGAGATTAAGCATTAAACACCTATAAAGCATAGCTATAAACAAGCACATTCTACTGAAAAGGTACTTCATTAAAAGGTAACAAATTTAAATAAGGGTTTAGTTACGTCATTTAATATATTATAATTCAACAAAGGTAACCAATTGGTAAAATAGAGGGTTAAGTATATTTCAGAGATAACAAAAATATAATCTTTCTAAAATAATGTTATCATGATACAGTATACTAAAATGCTACAGTTGCTCTGGATTTCAAATTTTCCCTATAAACTTTAGAACTGTTATCTGTTAAGTTTGTACAAAACTTGACTTCTAAGATAACCATGGTTGGTGATTAAAAAAAAAATAGCAGTTCTCTGGCCATACTTTGTACTTCAAAGTGCTTGAAGTCAGGATAAGATTGCGATAGTTGCACACTATTGCTCTCACTTCAATACCTGTGTAATTGACTGCTGTGTTCACGAACTGAGGCTTAAAGACCAAAGCTAAGAAAGACAACCAGGCTAAGGGGACAGCCTATATTTTGGCCCTAGCCCTCCATGGTCAACAATGACCCAGGATATGAGGGGCTCCTCTAAAAAGATTCTACAACTCCAGTAGGTCACCCAACCTCCTGAGCAGGGAGATTGTTGGACCCCAGAGAACAGGATTCAACCCGTGTGGAGTGTGCTAAAAGGAGGGTCACAAAAAATGGAAATATCTGCCATGTTTCCAAGGGAAGTCACAGGTCAAGCATGGCCATGACCCATATTTGCTGATGACATTGATAAGAGATTTCACACTTGGTCCCAAAAGTAATCTCTGAAGAGCCTTTATATACAGTAAATGGAGATTAATTTTAATTAAGCAGGTTTCACTAAACCTTGGTCTTAAACACCCAGGAGAAAAGTATAACAAAGAAATAGTAATATAGATTAGATATAAAAAGAGGCTCCAAACACTACACTGGCCCCTGCTGACATTCATTAGCTGCCCCTATAGCTTCTCACTACTGTATTATGGTTCAGTGAGACTAGAAATCCACACGGTGACATCTATAGAAGCTCAGCAAGAGCCTTTAAATTCCTTAGCTGATATAGTCCTTCAAAACCGCAGAGCCCTCAGTCTTCTACGGCCCAAACTGGATGGATGTGTGCACTAATAAATGGAACTTGTTGTCTTTAGAAAAATAATTTACATCAAGTAGGAAGATCTTTAAAACCATAAGAAGAAACATCAGACTTATAGATATTAGACAGGTCCTAGACCTGTCTCCATGAACAGACAAGTCTAGGCCCTGGGCGGTTACAATCCCCACTCCAGTCCTTTAAAAACAGTGACTGGACTTGACTCATTCCCTGAATAACACAATTTGTCTCTCCTCACCTAGAAACTGTCAAACTCGAAACAATTGTGCATATAGAGCCAATGGTGAATGTGCTGGACTCCTTTTACTAAGATCCACTAGACTGACCCTCTAAAGAGAGTTGATAGCTGCTGAGCCCCAACTTGACCTCTATTCAGGGGTACTTAGATAGTTGTCTGAAGAAAATCCTGACTGCCAGCCCCTACTCTGACTCCTGTGGGCTAGAAATAGCCAGAGGTAACTTCACTCCTTCTCCCCCAATGGCAGTTAAAGACCCTTCTTTAAAAGGGGAGAGAGTGTGGTGGTTTAGTGATGAGTAGGCAGTTAGAGCAGCCTAACAATGGGGTTGGACAACAGGAAATACCCTACTATTAAAAGTTAACTCAAGCAGCAATTTAAAGCAGAGATACAAAGATAAACACAAGAAGGATAAAGGCTACAATGAAAAGGGAAATAAGGACCTTTGTCCCAGAAGAAAATATGCTAAGTTAGTTCACAGCGTCTTCCTTCCTCTAGATGTGGACCTCAACCAGACTTCAAGAAAATATTAGGAATACAAAAAACCAATTTTTTTTTAAAAAAAACTATTTTAAACTCATTTCCTTTGATACTAGCACCCATGCTCTACCTGACTATATAAGCCCAAGACAAAGAAAGCACATTGGATTTCTTTTTCCTCTTGGTGGGTACCAAGAGGAAACTTGGTGAGTAGTTGGTGGGTACATACCAAAATTTTTTTCATATTACTATTTCCAATAAACACTCTCCTAAATTCCTCCTTTTGTTCTCAAATTTATTCTTCAATTTTGGGAAATAGAAAGCTCACTTTTGTTATGCAAAAGTGACTGTTTTACATGTAGAATAGTTACTCAAACTTATTAAAAGATCAGATAAATCTTGATTTTATATCAATATTATTCATAGAACCACAATCTATGAAATATTATTTTATAGAAACAAATACATCATTCATAGGTTTTAAGAGGCAAATACATGAATTTTTACTTGGCAAATGTCTTCACTACTTTAACTTAATTGCAAATAAAAGATATTTTATTTACATTCCCATCTGATTTAATTTTTATAGTTATCTCTACATTACCCATAAAATGTATGACATCTGGCAAACACTAGTTAATATCCCAAAACAATTTTTAACTCTGTATTTTAATTTATTTATTTATTTTCTTTGAGAGTGCTTGGGATCAAACTCAGGGCCTTGTACTTGCTAGGCAAGTGCTCAGCAATTTTTTCTCAAGGAAAAATAATCTTAAAATTTGTACTCAATACATGGAAATTACCATCTACACTGATATTTAGACATTCCTGAAGGGATTTCTAGGACTTTTCAACTAGAATATTTACACTGACCCCAGTGAATTATTTTTTAACCAAATTCTTTAGTCATCAAAAACAAACTCTCCTGGATAATGAGAATGCCCATAGGTGAATTTACTTGCAGGATCCTAAAAGGAAATTTATACATCATTGTAATACAGATACTACAATTAAGGACTCTGGGAACACCCTTCTCTCACCTGGATTGTGTTCTGGGGGCTGCTGCCTGGAGTGGAGATGGGAAAGGACATGTGCAGTGGATCCAGCTGACCTGACTCTGTACCCATCAATCACGCTGTCAGTAATGCTCTAAAAAACCCAAGGAAAGTGCCTTAGAACACACACATTTCAAGTCTTTTTGAGGTAGGAGACTAGGGCAATAGCTGGCTAAGGAAGTAGCCGTGGTCCAAAACAGGTACGCAGATCCCAGCCAGATGCGAGATGCGCAGAACAGTTCCCGTAACCTCACTTGCAGACTTCTCATGAGAGTGGCCTAGACCTGCTGTCAGCCTGAGGCATGGCATCCAAGCGCTGCCTCTCAGAACCCAGTATAGATCTCATGAGTTTCCTCAAGAGTTAGACAGCATGAAAGGACCCATGGAGGCCACGGAGACTTTGCTATCATCTTTCCACGGTAGCTCACAGTGTGTCCCAGATGCAGTATGTCCTTTAGTATTTGCTTTTGCCCTCCTCTTTCTTTCTTTGGCCCAAGCTCGCTCTGAAGAGCCAGTTTCTCTCTCAGTCTCTGTTTCTGCCTTTTAAAATAAACTCTGCCCCCACTTTTTACTCATTTTGTCCAATTCTTTGGTCGAGGCAAGAGGAACCTGGATTTCAATCCAGAAGAGGGAAGTAATCCAGAACCTGGTAGAGTTTAGTTGGTGAGCCACTTTTCAGAAACAAGTTACCTGGGGTTGGGGACTTAGTTCAGTGATAGAGCACTTACCTGAGGTATCCCCAGCACCAAACAGAACAGCAACAACAGCAACAACAACAACAACAACAACAACAACATTACCTGATAACACTTAGGTATTCTGTGCTCATGCCATTTTCTTTTCTGCTTTGCGCCACTCTTCTTCCTGCCAACACCAGCCCAGTTGCTCTGAGTGTCCACTTTCTAAACTTCATCCAATTTAGCTGCTTTTTAATACCACTGTTTGCGGGGTCTGATCCTTGCTCACCGTGCAGGAGAAGTTGGAAACCTGCCCCTCACCCCATGACTCCTGGTAACAATTGGTGTTTAAAATGACAAAGCTCAGAAGACCTAGAAAGATCTGAGAGCTGTAGGAAGAAATACTCCTTCTATATCAGCATCTTCAGGCTTCATCGCTCCAGTGCAGTAGAAGTCGTTACTCATGTAAACACGAACCCAGCTGTTTTATGACATTAGGAGGAAGCACCACATGAGTGGACAATATTTACTCAGCTATAAATTAATGCAAAGACAAAATGTTCTATTATACTCATGCGCTTGAGTAAGAAGCTTTTAACTGTAATTTCATAAAATAATATGTAAGAAACAGAAACTTTTTAATTGCTATCACTTCTCTACTGTAATAAACCACAGAGGAAGTCTGGTATCTGACTCAAATTCTGTTGAGTAGAATAATTAAGTAGAAGCTGTCAGTCTGCACAAACCACTCTTGTTTAAGAGTGTGGTCCTAAGAACATTTTGGAGCAGACCAACCCTGAAACCAGTGCAGTCAAGATGTGGAGACCACCAGAGGGATGGGAAAGGGCAGCCCTGCTACTCTTTAAAAATCACAATTTGTGTTTTCTTATTTTCTTTCTTTCTTCCTTCCTTCCTTACATTTTTTTTTCAATTCGAGATGACCAGAAACTTAAAAGCCATTTTTGTTATAAACCATAACTCTTTAAATCAATGTCTAGCAAAATACTGCTTCCTATGACCCTTTCTACTAATACTAGTATAAAAGACAATTTAGGTAGTTAGCTTATGAATAGGCAGCTGGCTAGAAGAAAAGGGCCTGAGGTAGAGCTAGGTGATTGGCTTAACTTATAAGAATTAAAATAAGATCAGGCAGTGAAATTAAAACTTTTGACCTGGAAAGGAATTCTTCAGGCAACATGGAATGCAACCCTTCCCCACATTCAGGGATGAGCTTCCAAAAACAAAAACAAAAACCTAAAAATGCAGAATAACCAGTTTTTCTTTAAAATCTTGGTTCCTGTAGGTTGCATACTGAGTAACTGGTTTACAGAGCCTGAGTTCCACTTAATCATTTTCAACCCACAGGGCCCTGTGATAAGTGACCACTGAACAAGTGAGCAACTCCCGTGCACTGCTGACCCCCAAAAAAGTTCTGGACCAATGGACCATGTGGCAACCCTCTCAGGACCTCTCCCAACTGGAAGCTATTCTTCTTATATTTCCAATAAACACTCTCTTAACTTCCTCCTTTTTTAGGTAAAATTCCACTTTCTCAGATAATTTTCTTTATTAGTACATACATTTAGTATATAATGTTTACCCTCCCTGCGGGAAGTTGTTATACATACCTAATATATCTTTTTTTAAAATTTTAAACCAAGAACATGTATTGGTACATTTTACATACAATGGTCACATTCATCACATTTATTTTGTACCTGTACATGATGCATCTTGGTTCTCCCCCCTCTTCCCCACCCCTCCCCTCTGTTCCTTCCCTCCCTATTTACAGCACGTTTATTCATAATTTTCCATACTTTCCCTTTCCCTTTTCTTTCCTTTGTTGCCTTTCTGCTTTTCCCCTTTCTTTCTAGTACTCCTCTCCTTTGTATATTATCTTCTTTTTATATAATATTTATCATACCTCTTTGTCCTTGTTTACAGTTATGGTTTCTTATATCAGAGAAACAATTCGATGCTTGCTACTTTGTTTCATCCTCTTTCTCTTCCCTACTTCCCCTTCCATTTATCTCTTGATCTCTGTCCTTTTCTTTTTTTGTACATGTTTTCCACACATAATGTTCACATTACTCATGTGGAATTGGTACATGTACATAACACATCTTGTTTCCTATTTTCATCCCCTTTCCCTCCCACCCCTTGCTCTTTCCTCTGTCTTTTCATCTCCTTCCTCTTTGAAAAAAATCTATCTCCCTACTTCCTATTACCTGTCTTGTATTGTGCCCTTTATTTGTATTTTGGATTTCTCATAGAAGAGAAACAGTATGATATTTCAGCTGGTGTGTCTGATTTATTTCACTTGACATTATGGAATCAAAATGCAATCATTTTTCTACAAATGACTAAGCTTCTCTCTCTTTCTTTCTTTTTTTTTTTTAGCTTCTCTTTCTTTATAGCAGAGTAAAACTCCATTGTGTGTAAATACCACTTCCTTATTTAGCTTTCTCATTGTTGAGTCAAAATATCCAGACTCTGTTTCGGTGTCTCCAGCCCAGTGACTTGGTTTGGACATCCAGGTCAGCTTGGCAAGTGGTGGTGGAGTCTTCATCATTCTCTACCCTCTTCTCAGAGCCACAGAACATGAACAGAATCAGGCACTGTGTCATTGGAGAACGTGACTGTGGAGCTCACCCAGGAGTGGCCACACACAGGCCCTGCTCAGAGGACCCTGTACAGAGATTTGATGCTGGAGAGCCACAGGACCTCATCTCCATGGGATCCTTGGCTTCCAGCTCCTCATAGATAGCACAGTTGGTACACAGGTAGATCTCATGCTTCAAGAAAATGAAGAGCAAGTCAAGCTCAATGCTCCTACAAGAGAGAAAATTACAAAATCAGAGCTGAAATGAATGCTATTGAGATGAAGAAAACAATACAAAGAATCAAGGAATTGAAGCGTTGGTTCTTTGAAAGATGAAATTGACAAACTCTTAGCCAATCTTATTAAAAATAAAAAAAGGAAGAAAAGACTCAAATCCGTACAATCAGGAATGAAAATGGTGAAATCACGACAGATCCTGCCGATATCCAGAAGATCATCAATACCTACTTCAACAACCTTTATTCTAGTAAGATGGAAAACACAGAAGAAATGGACAGATTCCTAGGTACATGTGAATTACCAAAGCTGGATCAAGAAGATATAAGAATTCTAAATAACCCAATATCAGCCAATGAAATTGAAGATGTAATTAAAAATCTACCAACAAAGAAAAGCCCAGGTCCTGATATATTCACTGCTGAATTCTACAAGAAATTTAGAGAAGACCTAAAGCCACTACTCCTCAAACTCTTTAATGAAATTCGAAGGGAAGCAATAGTCCCAAATTCATTCCTGGAAGCAAGCATTACCCTGATACAAAAACCAGAGAAAGATCCAACAAAAAAAGGGAGCTACAGGCCAATCTCATTAATAAACATAGCTGCAAAAATCTTTAATAAGATACTGGCAAACAGAATGCAGCAAATCATCAAGAAGATTATACACTATGACCAAGTAAGATTAATCCCAGGGATGCAGGGGTGGTCCAACACATGCAAATCAATAAATGTGATACACCCTATTAACAGAACCAGGGACAAAAACCATATGATCATCACAATAGATGCAGAAAAAACATTTGAAAAAATCCAGCACCTATTCATGATAAAAAAAAAAAACCCGAGAGAAAATTGGAATAGATGGCCGTTCTCTCAATCTGATAAAAGCCATCTATGACAAACCAACAGCCAACATCATATTAAATGGTCCAAAACTGAAAATTTTCACTCTAAAATCCACAACACGAGAAGGATGTCCACTATCACCACTCTTATTCAATATTGTTCTGGAAGCATTAACCAGAACAATTAGACAAGAGAAAGAAATAAAAGAAATAAGGATGGGAAAGGAAGAAATAAAATTATTATTATTTGTAGATGACACGATACTCTACATAGAAGACCCCAAAAAAACTCCACCAGAAGACTTCTAGATTTAAGAACAAAACTCAGGAGCATAATGGCACACAAAGTCAATACTCAAAAATCAGTAGCATTTTAAAAAATCAATACCATTCCTGTACGCAAATAAAAAACTCACTAAGAGACAAATTAGGAAAAGAACATCTTTCACAATAGCAACCAAAAAGATGAAGCAAGTAGGAATCAATCTAACTAAGGAAGCAAAAGACCTATACATTGAAAAATACAGTACTCTGAAAAAGGAGATCAAAGAGGCTATCAGGAAATGGAAAGACATCCCTTGTTCTTGGGTAGGAAGCACCAGTATAGTGAAAATGGCCACACTTCCAGAATTATTTTACAGCTTTAAGGCAACCCCGATCAGAATACCAATAGCATGCCTCACAGAATTAAAGAAAACAATCCTAAAATTCTAAAGACATATTTTAATGATACATGTGTATCAATGTGTATAGCAGCACGACTCATAATAGCCAAATCGTGGAAGCAGCGTATATGTTCATCAACAGATGAATGGATAAAGAAAATGTGGTACCTATGCAAAGTGGAATGCTATTGTGCTGTGAAAAAGGATACATTCAAGATGTTTATATGAAAATGGATACACATGGGAAATATAAATCAGACACACAAGCTTAAGTACTCTACGGTTTCTCTCATTTGAGTAATGCAAAGTCCAAATAAAGAACAAAGTGAAAGACAGAGAGAAGGATCGGGGAGATCTTTTGCAAATGGGAAGGTGTCCCAGAGATCAGAGTGAGGGGAGACGTGCCCCAGAACAATCAAGGAGAAGATCAGAAAGAGAGGCACAATGAAGGATTCAGAGTGCAAAGTGCCATTTGAGTGAAGGTGTGGCTGGGAATGTGAGGAAGAACTCAGATACCAGGGCCAGGCTGCTGTGTAATTTTGTTAGCAATGTGACACAAGTACAGTCTCAGGAAAAGCATGTGGGCTGATCATTAACTTCTGAGCAAAATATGAGAGGCTATCTCTAAAAAACAAGAAACTCAAGGTACAACAAGTAACCTCCTTGTCATTAATTAACATATTGGTATAGAACGTAGCTTCTTAGTTAATGAGGAACTTGTTTTCAACACAGCATACAAGAAGCCAGTAACTTCCAAAACAATGCACGGAAGAGTCCTTCGTGTGAGGGACCTCTTCTCAGCTGAGCAGTGTGCCGAGTCAGCCAGGCAGACGCTCCCCAGAGTCACGGTTCTATGCGGTCTGGTCTCCAACATGTCCGCTTTTTTGTTCTTGCACCAGAGTGAACATGACCCATTTAGGAACTAATTGTTCTTGTTTGCTAGGGCATCATTATCCCATCTGACAGACTGTAAAAAAAGAAAGGATAGAACTACAATTATAATTGCAGCTCCGAGCCAGGGAAATGCATGAGCTTTTAAATATTTGAAGGAGTTTGAAGAGGCAATTCTATCAGCAATCCTTGTCCAGATTTCTGTTACTCCCACCACAGGGACTCTCGCTTTTCTTATGGCCCAAACTTGTGATTGTAATTTAAGCACATCCAGAGACACTTTATGAAAGGGATCCAACCCTAATAAATAGGTTTTAGGGGAGGGAGGTGTTCAGGATCAAACTCAGGGATAGAGAAGTGCTCTACCACTTGAGCTAAATCCCCAACCCCCAAAATAGTTTTTAACAGTACTCCAATAGTACTCAATATTATTGTAAGGAACCCTAGTCACACAAAACTGAGTCATATTATAGTGGCACTGTAGGCTGTGGGACCAACATAGGTCCTGCAATTGTTCCGCCAGCCATGCCACTGTGCCTTTTAGTTGTTGGATTGCATCTAATATTTCTTGATCAATATAGATTTGAGTTTTCCATGAATCTGTAAAGGTCTTCTGAAAATATTTTACAAATTCTGTTGTTTGAATGGTTAGATGCAATGCCACGGCTGCTGTTGCAGCAGAGACACTAATTCCTGACAATATTACAATGCCAGCAATAATCTATCAGATAAACCTTTCTGTGCATCTCAAAAACAAACAAACAAACAAAAATCCAACACCCAAGGTTAAAGGAGGAAAGGCTTATTTCAGGTCCCAGATTGTACATGTTTTAGTCCATAGCCAGCTGGCTCCGAGGTGTAGGGAAAGGTGGCCCCATAGGTAAGGAAAAAAAGGATAAAGGCCTCACTGACCTTTATTAAATTTTAATAAGGTGGCTTTCATCTCTGCAGCCAAACCTGAGTAATTAGAAAGGCAAAGACAGCAACCGTCACACTCATTATTGCTGGTTTCATGGTGTACTAACTGTATTCATGCCTTCTGGGTGTACAGGTTTTCTAAGATGTAAAACTAGGGTTGTTTATGGTGATAAGATTTTCCTTTAGACTCAGATATCTGTCTTTTTCTTACTTGTGTTTCAGCTACTTGTGATAAGAGATGCCGGTCAAGCAAGCAAAAGACCAACAGCCAAATGATAATTTTCTTTTTTAAAGCTTGTGTGATGTGTATGTGTCATACACTTAGAGATGCTCGGACACTGAGCAGTCCTGACAATGTCACACTAAACATTAAAGTTTGGACATTAATAATTTACAAGGTACATCTGTAGACAGGTGCATTCTTCTTCCATAGCACCCTAAGAAAGGATAACATGAGGGAAAAGTTTCTTTATGCCACTTAATATCTTGTAATTAGATAAAGGAAACTGACTAAAAAGCTATTCTGTACTGGGATGGACATTTGAATGTGTCTCAAAGCTGGGGTGCTGTGTGGCCCTTGATCTTAAATTTTCTCTGAAAACTTTGTATTTGTTGCCTGTTAGAGGACTAAAGCCTGTGGTCGGAGGGCTGCTTAAAGAGGGCCTCTTAGCAGAGGCCGTCAGCCCCTCTGACATTCCTATCATTGGAGTCGGGAGGGGCCTAGTGGGTGGAGACTGGTTCGGGACCTGCACTTCATCCATGAGACTGTTGTGTCTGTACGTCCAGTTGTGGCCAATCCCTACCCTTTATTGACGCAGATTCTGGCCTCGGCCAGCTGCTTTTTTCACTTAGCTCTTAAAGGCACTTTCTTTTGTGTTCCCTTGGTGCCCGAGAATCAGAACCTCTTGGCCTCTAAAAATCCATGAACAAGAGTGGGACAGTTGATCTGGACAGCCCTCCCCCAGCGGTTTCGAGCTAGCCCCCGTCTTTTTGACCTAGCCCTAGCCTGAGACCTGCTAAAATGGAAAAAGGAGGCATCACCCTCCTATGTTATGTAGATGACCTGATGCTCTGTGGGGATACAGAGACCCAAGCACAGGAGGGAACTTGTCCCTCCTTAGCTTTCCAGCCTCCTGAGATTATAAAGTGCCCCAGGAGAAAGCCCAAATCTCCCAATCCCAGGTCACCCATTAGGGCTGCTCACTTCTCAGGACAAAATAGCACTGAGTTCAGGGAGAAGCCACCCATTCTGGACTTCCCTTTGCCAAAAGGTATCAAACAGCTGAGAGACTTTCTGGGGGTGAGTAGGTTTTACAGAATTTGGATTCCTGCATATGCTAAAAAGGGTAGGCCTCTTTAGCAGCTTCATAAGGACGTCCAGACCTTGGACATCCTAACAGGGATGGGATTGTGCAATTCTGAAAGCTAAGTACTGTGCCTACATTCCTGGTCATTTTGCTAAGATCTCAGTTGCTGTTCAAAATAATGGATGACAGATTAATTCCATGAGAGATTCTGAATCTCCCTAGAACTTTCCCTTACCCTCTTTTTGTGAGGCCATTACTGGCTCCTCCTATTTGAAACAATTGTTGGCCATATTAATATTAGTCTTGCTGATCTTATAATTTGGTCTGTGCATACTTAACTGATTCTTTGATTTTTTTTCACCTCCGGACTTAAAGGTATGTGCCTACCCAAGATGAAAATGCCTGATGTCTACCGAAGGCCTCTATGTAGGCTCTCTAGAGAGCATCTCTGACCACAGCTCAGACTTCCTCTGGCTGGAAGTAGCCAGAGTGATCATAGCCCATTGCCCCCATCACACAGGTAGGGGTACTGCTTCAAAGGAAGAGGAATTATAGGTTGGATATCTAGATACAATCATAAAATTAATTTCTCTCACTATACCACTGGTACAACCAATCTTTTGCTGGGTGTTCAACAACTAAGATTTGGGAGAACAAAACTAAAAAGATAACTAGGATAGGAGGATGGCCAATATTTTGGCCCTGGCTCTCCTAGGTCAACAAAACCCAGGACGTGTGGAGACCTTTCTACAGGATCCTCTAACTTTGATCATTCACCAAACCTCCTGAACAAGGAGATTGTTGGACACAAGAGGACTTGAGTCAACCGGTGTGCATCATGTCAGGAAAAGGGTCACTAAAGGGAAAAATGCTCCAATCCTTGCAAAGAGAGTCATGTGGTCTAGCACAGACTGTGACCTGCCCTGATAGATGACACATCTGACAGAGGGTGAACGGAAAGAGCTGAGAGGCTCTGACTGTGGCCCCAAAAGCAGTGCCCTGGGAGACTTAATTGACCTTGATATATCAGGAGGTTAATTATGATTGACAAAGGTCTCTCTTTAACTTGGTCTTGACCACCCCACAACAAGAGGACATAGCCAGAGATACATATGGGTCATAATTATATAGACTAGGCATACAGAGGGGCGCCCTGCTGACAGTTCTAAAGGCCGGCTGGTTCTAACAGCTATTCCAGCCCTTTAAAAATGGTGTCTGACGCGGCTCCTCCCCCAATCTGCCTTTCTCTTCTCTTGCTCATGCTTTGGTCGTATGTGCTTTAATCTCTCAGTAAAGCTTGTTCATTCTCACTCAGAAGGCACTAAAGTCCAAGTTGATCCGAGTGATCATGCAGATGAAAGCCACGGTAAAGCTGCCAGGCTTCTACCAAGGACATTCTCATGAACATCCCAGCTCAAGATTTCCATCTGCTGCTCCCTAAATAAGACCCCACTCAGCTCAAAGAAGCCAGATCAGTCATCACCTGTTTCCCCAAGAGAAGCTGGATGGTTGTCTCAGTGGGGGGAATGTAGGGACAAGGTGCCCCATAGTTAGGGAAAAGGTAGGAGAAAGACTTCATTGAAATTTATTAAAAACTAATAAGGCAGCTTTGACCTATGCAGCCAGACTTGAATAATCAGAAAGGCAAAGACAGCTAGACTCGACCCTGGATGGCACCTACAGGAGGCCTCCAGTCCTGCAGAGGTCAGTGTTACAGAAATTGACCATTGAGAAACCAAGTGCCACTCAGAGAGTTGGAGAATTCAGGTTTATTTACATTGACAGACCCAGGAGAGTTCATAGTCCAAGAGTCTGAACCCCAAACAAAGCAACCTCAGGGTTCTATAGGTTTTTACATCATCCCGTTTCACTAGTTTCCTCATTCTACATATAAGAAAAGGATTTAAAAGTTTCTACATGATTGGCCCCTAAACATGCACAGGTGCACTTCTGCAGTATCAGTGAGGGCTGCATAGGCAGTGGGTAGAAAATGTAAGGGGAGAGGTGTTGGATTACACAAGCATGTGATTAGAGATAGGTCAGTCATTGGCCATTTCCAAAGAGCTAGGGAAGGATTTTATGACTCCTGGCCAGAACCCAGAGACCTGGACCCTGGGGCTTTTCTGCCTCAGTGTGAGAAGGGAAGTGGGTTCTCGCTCTGTGTAACCCACCGTGAGAGCCCATGACAGGAGCACCAATGAGGGAAAGACGTGTTGGAAAAGAATCTGACGTAGACCGAAGGTGCAAAGACAGGGCAGCACAAACTGTGAACTTCTATTTACCATAATCCTCAAGCAGCAGGGCTTCAAGGACTCCTCTCTAGAGAAAGCTGCCTTATTCAAATTCCACTCATGGTTTTTCAAATGTAGGATCCAGACAAAGACAATCACACCACACACACGGGCACACACGCACGCACGCACACACACACACACACCAGTGACCCCTGAGAAAAAAATCAACGAAGACGCAGGGAATATAATACATACAGGTGCTGCTATGATCAAACACCTCATAAAGCAAGCAGCCCCAGCAAGGCTTGGTGACCCACGTATGCAATTCCAGCTAGTCAGACTCGCCTTAGCAAAACAAACTGATGCTGTCCAAACAAACAAAAAAAACAAGCAAAAAATAATAACAACAAGAAACCATCACTCTAAAGGCTTGTGATGTTTAATAAATATAGTAATTTAGTAACGAAGAAACGGAGAATATTCTGGAGGTGAGAAAAGAGGGTTGTATTAGTAGATAAAAAAGGAAATCAAGATAGTGGAACTAATTGTATGTAAGTGGAACTAACACACTACTTTGCCTCCGTGACTCAGAGCCTCAAGCCTGCTGATCCTGGCCGCTTTTCTGCTCAAACACCTCCCATGGTGCCCACCGTCATCATGGGGGCCCTGTGCTCAGCCAGAGGCACTCAGGGTCTTGGGCTCAAAGACCCCGCCGCCTCTTCCCTCACTCGTGGGTCCCCAACTCCCCCTGCCGGCGCTCGCCGAGACTCAGACACGTGGTGCAGCACAGTTTATTCCCGGGAGTCTGCAAAGCACGGTGGGTTCAGCTGGGTCCCAGGCCAGGCCACGGGGCTCGCTATGCGCCCGCGCTCAGCGGCTCCACCCGCAGCCAGAGCCCGCCCTCTGCGCGCAGGATCAGCTCCGGCTTCCTGCGCGGCTCGGTGTCGTCGGGCAGGACGCGGAAGCGCAGCAGG
>PVJO010030279.1:0-15707 GCA_004026905.1 Hystrix cristata | reverse complement strand
AAAAAACAAAAAAAAAACAAAAAAAAAAAAAGAAAAGAAAAAAGTGGATCTGGGGTTTGGGGCTCTAGTTCAAGTGGTAGAGCACTTGCTTAGCAAGTCCCTGGCACCCCCCCAAAAAAAAGAAAGAAAAAAGCAGATCGATTTGCTGCCCCCACCAAAACTCTCAACTTTGCTGAGGCTGTGCCATCTTCCTGCAATGCCTACCTTTGTGCCTAACTTTTTTTTTTTAAATACATGGTCTCACTATAAAGCCCAGACTGGCCTTGAATTTTTATTTTATTTTTTTGCTTTTTGTGTTTTGAGACAGGGTCTCAACTATGTAGCCCAGGCTGGCCTTGAATTTGAGGCAATCCTGCCTCTGCCTCCTGAGTGCTGGGATTACAAGTGTGCGCCACCACACTCAGCTTTTTTTTTTTTTTTTTTTTGGTGCTGGGGTCCAACTGAGGGCCTTGTACTTGCTAGGCAAGCACTCTACTACTTGAGCTAGCTGCCCCTCACTTTTTTTTTTTGAGATGCGGTCTTTCTATGCAGTTTAGGCTGGCTTTCAACTCCTGCAATCCTCCTGCCTCAGCCTCCTGAGTGTGTCGGCATTTCAGGTGTGTACCATCACACTGGGCTAATTTATTTAATATTTGTAGTACTGGGCATCAAACTCAGGCCTTGTGCATGCTAGGCAAGTGCTCTACCACCAAGCTACATCCCCAGCTTTTATTCCTAAATTTTTAAGGGCCAGACTCAAAGGACATCTCTAGGAATCCTCTCCAACACCCTATCAGGTATTCAACCCAACCTTTGGTGAATTCTCTGACTTCTTTCTCAGGCATCAGAAAATCACAGGAGACTAATTTTTACCAAGCTAAATGTTTATCCCTCAATTAGGTTAAATTCAATTTTTTTTTTTAAATTCAACTTTTGTTGAAAAAATTTTTTTTTGGTGCTGAGGATTGAACTCAGGGCCTTGTGCTTGAAAGGCAAGCACTCTTAACCACTGAGCTAAATTTCCAGTAAATTCAACTTTTCTAGAGACAGGTTCTTATTATGTTCCCCTGACTGGTCTCAAATTCCTGGGCTCACACAATTCTTCTGTCTCACCCTCTGGAGTAGACAGGACTATAAGCATATGTTGTGATGTGCAGGGAGACTAAACCTGTGTAAGCATGCACTGTGCCATCTTCCCTCCTGTCTGTGTCACTGCACTCAGTACAGAGGCTCATCTGAACCAGGAAATGCTGGTTAGGAGAGCACAGTCACTGACATTTGTGAATTTGTAACAAGGGCTTACAAACTCAAGACAGATGTGACAAATGTAGGCAGGGGATGTGGCTCAGCAGCACAGCGTCTGCCTGGCAAGCGCAAGGCCCTGGGTTCAATTCCTAGTACCAAAAAAGAGAAAAGTTTAAAAAAAGAAAGGAAAAAGATGTGACAAATGTGTTAAGTTGCTCAGTGCAAGAGAATTGGGAATGGTGCCAACAGTAAGCTGGAGACCTCACTGGACTCCTGAAAGTATTAATAAGAGCGAGAACATTAAACACTACGTAAATATGCCTAGTGTGTGTGTGCAGATCTGTACTCCCAGCTACCAAGGGAGCCTGTGGCAGGAGGATCAGAAGTTTGTGGCCAGCCTGGGCAACCTTGTCACTTTGTCTCAAAAATTTAAGAAAATAAAAATAAAAATAAAGGCTGGAGATGTGGTTCTGTGATAGAGGATACCTGGATTCAATCCCTAGTACTGCTAAAACAAAAACACTATGTAAAACACATGAAGGTTAAACTTGACTTGAAGATTGTAAGTTTGAGACCATAAAAGCTATGTCCCAAATACATTCTGCATTTGGGTAGTTCTTTAGAGCTTTTGAAGCAACTTTGCATTAGCAACCCTATTCCCATTTTACAGATGAAGAGACTGAGGCTCAGAGAGGTGAAGTGAATTGATGAAAGTTATGTAGCAAGAGATCAGTAGCATAAGGTTCAGGTTAGGTCCAACCCAATGAGACTCTGGCTTGGCCTGCACCCTTCTCAGGGTGATGGCGGTGGTGGGGGGATGCAAAAAAAATGGGCACCATCTTTTTTTTTTTCCAGACAGGGTCTCGCAACGTAGCTCAAGCTGGCCTAGAACTCACAGCCATCTTCCTTCCTCAGCTTCCCGAGTGCTGGGAATACATGCAAGTGTTATCAAGCCTGGCTTCACTTCTCATTCAGCCAAGACCTAATTTGTAAAATGAACCAAGAATCCCTTCTTTTCAGAACTGAGTGGACTAAGGGGAGCTGAATGAAAACTTTATCAGGTCGTCCTAATCCTGTGTCCTCAGGAGAGCAAGATCCCTTTTGCTTGGCTATGAGCATTTGTTTGTAAGATGGAGAACTGTTTGGAGCATTGTTAGGATTCAGAGATAATAAAGACGTAAGATAGCCTCAGCAGAAGGTAGCTGTTACTGTTCTACACTGGGGTGAAGGTACCCGATTCTCTCTCTTTTTTTTTTTTTTGGTGGTGCCGGAGGATCGAACTCA
Source organism: Hystrix cristata (assembly GCA_004026905.1). Classification (NCBI taxonomy): domain Eukaryota; kingdom Metazoa; phylum Chordata; class Mammalia; order Rodentia; family Hystricidae; genus Hystrix; species Hystrix cristata. Next base: position 13,199 of record PVJO010030279.1, on the reverse strand, counting down.
GGCCCTTGTGCTTATAAGGCAAGCACTCTAATCACTGAGCTAAATCCCCAGCCCGAAGGCACCCGATTCTCAAAGGGGCTCTTAACCTAGAAAGTTTGCGAACAGATGGCATAGGTTGTTGAATGCTGCCAGGAAACTGCCCACACAGAAAACGAGGCTGCGCTGCGAAGGTGGGCTGCATCGGAATTAGAAGACCTAGGTTCCACTGCTAATTTGCTTCACCTCACTGGGAAATCTGTTAAAGGGGGAGGGTTGGGTGAGATGGGGAGACGGCGGCGGTCTAAGTCTCAGCCACACAGCACCCTGGATGAACATCAGAGCTGGGGTTAAAAGCTCTCAGGAGCGTGGGGTACGACGCGGCCTTCTGGCGAACTATGTTTCCCAATACACTCCGCGCGCGCGCCAGCACCTTACGTTAACACGTGACCCACCCCTCGTTACTGTTTCTCGCGAGAGGACGGGCCGCGCCGGCGGTAGTGTTAGCGAGCTGTGGTGGTTGTGGTGGTGGTGGTGGCGGCCGAGACGGCGGCGGCCATTTTGGTGAGGCCTCGACAGCGGCGGCTGCGGCTCGCTGGGAATACTGTTTGCCTTCTTTGCAACTCACTGTCCACGTCTCTGTACCGTGAGAGGAGGCAGTGGAGGCAAGGCGGTGGCAGTAGCCGCGGTCCCCAGGGCAATTTAAAGGCCGTGAAGGCTGCGGCCAAGAGGGGGCCCTCCCCCCTCCTTGGCGGGAGGGGGGGTGGTGCGCACGCCCCCGAGGACGCAGGTAAGGAGAGGGAGATAAGATGGCGGACGCTTCACAGTTCCCCCGCCCCTGACAGGCGGCTGCGCGCGCATCTTTCCGCCGCTGCCTCCCTCCCACCTTCCGGGGGTGATGCGCGCGCACCTTCGGCCGGGGCCCCGGGGCCGGTGCGCGAGACTGTCGGCGCGCGCCCATAGAGACAGACAAGAGGGGGCCAGAGCCGGCCGGCACTGAGCCCCAGCGCGGCATTTCTTCCCTCCCGCCCTTCTGCGCACGCGTGCCTGAGCCAGCGAGCCTTGAGAGGACGGACCCAGGTGCGCTCCTGTCCGCCCAACACCCCAGTCACCCCTCAGGGCCGAGCGGGAAGAAGGGGGGCGTGGGACGAGCGGTCGAGGCGCGCGTCCCCTATGTCTAATCAGAGGGCCAGGAACTGGCGACACGAGCCCTCCCTCTCGGAGCTCCTCGTGGTCGGGTGATAGGGGGGCTCCTTGGCGGGCGTGGGACGGGGGCTTCCAGGTCCTGCACCCCTTGTGTTGCGTGGGCTTGGGCTCTGGCGGGAGCCCCTGGGCCGTGCGCGCTGCCGGCTCGCTCCGCCTCCAGCCGCGCACGCGCGGGCCCCTCCCCCATCCCGTCGCGCACGTTGGGTGGGGTGGGAGTTCGGGAGGGGGCGGGGCTTTCTTAGGGCTAGTGGTGATTTGAGCAGAGGTCAGGGGTCATGCTAGGTCTGTCTGCTGGGAGGGCTTGGCGGGGTGGAGAAATGAAGACTGAGGTCAAGAGTTCAGGCTTCTTAGCTACAGGTTAGCCCGGGCCCTGGGAATATTGTGGAGGGAGTGACTCAAAGGCGGCACGACAGTTAAGGAATTTCCTTAAACACTGGGGAAACACTTCCGGGCTCCCTGTGGGTTAACCCTGCCCGTTTCCGGCGTTTGGTTCTTCCCTATACTGCTGTGCTCCTGTCTGACTGCCTCTTAGTCTCTCTCTAGTTCTCAGGTTTAGGAAAGTGTCTAATGGAGCAGGTACAGGATTCACCTGGTCGTTCCCTGAATCTTGGGTAGTTTCTAGGATTAGCATGTTTGTTTACTTTTTGGGGGGGTTCTGTTCTTATTCCGGTTCAGTCCTCTCTTGGAAGCAGGCTGCTAGACATCCAGCATATGTGTGGATTTCTGGATGTGACAACTATTTCTCCTTTGCTGTTTGCCTTTTATTGTGTGATTGGAGCATTTTACATTTAAGCTTTTTAAACTTTTTTTGTTTCTTTTCTTTCCTGTTCCTACCCCAGTCAGAATTTTATGCCCTTGTGGAATTCTGTCTTCACAAAACATGTTTTTATTTTTCTGAAATGTGACATTTTCCTGCTACTGTGGGAACTGACTTGGGTATATTTAAAAGTCTCAAAAAACTGGAGTAAGCCAGGTGTGGTGGTGCATGCCTGTAATTCCAGCACGGAGAGGTTGAGTGAGACAGGAAGATTTCCAGTTGGAGCCTTGGGCTAGATAAGCAAGTTCAAGCCCAGAAACAACCAACTAACCAGAAAAGCTGGAGTAAATAATGAACTTTGATGGATGTTGGCAAATATGGACTGATTCCTCACTGCTGTTTCCTCCTCTTCTGTTTATTATAGGTGTGATATCCCTCAGTACGGCGGCACCGTGGAAGTGCAGACTTTCACAGGGGGTGTGGTCTCAGCTCACACAGGTGAGGGTTCAGATACCTTTTTTTTTAAAAATTTTTATTTTTACCAAGAACATGTATTGGTACATTGTATACATAATGATCATCATCAACATGGTTATTTTGTACCTGTACATGATGTATCTTGGTTCCGCCCTTCCCCTCCCCTCCCTTCCATTCACCCACCCCTGTCTATTTGCAACAAGTTTATTTACATTTTTCCACTTTTTCTTTCATCTTAATTTTCTTTTAACCTTCTTTATCCCCCTTTTCCCTATCTAGTTCTCCTCTCTTTTGAATACTATCTTTTTTTTTTTTTACATAATATCTATTATACCCCTTTGTCCTTATTTACACTTGTGGTTTCTCATATCAGAGAAATGATTCGAGGTGTACTGATAAGTGACTGATTTATTTCGCTTAATAGTATGTTCTCAAGGAACATCCATTTACATACAAATGACTCTATCCTTCTTTATGGCGGTGTAGTACTCCATTGTGTAGAAAAACCACATCTTCTTTAGCCATTCATCAGTTGTTGGGCATTTAGGTTGTTTCCAAGACTTAGCTATTACAAATTGTGCTGCTGTGAACACGGTTGTGCATATATCACTGTGGTATGATGATTTTAATTCTTCTGGGAAGATATCGGATACCATTTTGTGTACTGATACTAGTGGGAGAAAATACGAGAATGAGACAATTATAGGTCAATACTTGTGGAGTTTTGCTTTGAAGAACTACAGTGATACCTTGATTGTTGAACTCAAATCATTCCAAATTGGTGTTCAAACACTAAAAACTTTGGGAGCTGAACATATTTTTCCCATCAGAAATAATGAGAAACCAAATGATTGGTTCTGAGGCCCAAAAAATTACACTTATAAATTCATCTTTCCAGGACAAATTTTGCAATGATTTCTTAAACTCTATCATGGTTCTCAGTTTTCCTCTTAACTTTACTGTTGGTGAGGTTGGGGGTTTAGCTAAAGTGATAGAGTGCTTGCCAGCAAGTGCAAGATCCTGAGTTCAATCCCCAGTACAGCCCCCTCCAAGAAAAGAACTGAGCTCGGCGCAACAGTATATATCTTAATCCCAGCACTTGGGAAGCTGAGGCAGGAGGGTGGCAGTGAGTTCAAGGCTAGCCTGGAATACATAATGAGACCCTGTTTTAAAACTTTACTGCTGGTATCACTTTCTTTGATGCTATGCTTATGGAGGGGGCTGGGGATTTAGCGCAGTGGTTAGAGTGCTTGCCTTGCAAGCAGCTTATGATATTTTACGCAAATAAAGGGCAAAAAAAAGAGCACAATGACGAATGTTTTAGTGCACTGACACAGGCTCTGTATGTCGTCTCAGTGACAGTAGTCCTTAGACTGCAGCGTCACCCCTTTGGATCTGTAGTGAGACATGATGTGTGACTCTCAGCCTGTGCAGGTGTGTTTTTTTGGGGGTGGGTGGGTGGATGCTTGAACTCAGGGCCTTGTGCTTGCCAGGCAAGTGCTGTACCACTTGAGCTAAATCCCCAAGCCTGTACAGGTTTTTTCAAGGCAGATTTTTCAGTTCGACTATCTAGCAAAATTATGAACACTGAGCAGATTTTTTCTTTTCTCTTTTCTTTTCTTTTTTTTTTTTGTGCTAGGGATCGAACTCAGGGCCTTGTGCTTACAGGGCAAACACTCTAACCACTGAGGTAAATCCCCAGCCCGAGCAGATTTTTTCTAACTTTGCTGTTCAAGTAATGAAAAGTTAGAGCTTGGAGCCGTTCAGCAGCTGTTCAACAACTGTATAGGAATATCTGCATGTGAATTTTCTGTGGAGAGTTTGATGCTAATGGTACAACAACCAAATTGAGGTTGTGCCTGGAAGAAGATTGGGTCACCTTGGCTCTATCAGGAAGAGTAACAAGTTCTCTATGGCCAGGCATGGTGGCATACACCCGTAATCCCAGCACTTGGAAGGCCGAAGCAGAAGGATGGCTGCAAGTTTGAGACTAGCATGAGCAGAGTTCTCAGTAGGTTTTTTTTTTTTTTTTTCCTCCTGGTGCTGGGGTTTGAACTCAGGGCCTTGTACTTGTGAGGCAGGGACTCTAACCACTGAGCTAAATCCCCAGACCTGTAGTTTTGACATGACGCTACCTGGTTCTATGTTCTACTACTTCCTTCATGTGTGACCTTATTCAAGTCATTTGGTGTCTCTCTGCCTTCATTGTCAAATTTATGAAGTAGAGATATTTGGATGTTGTAACACACAATTGTAATCCCTTCACTTGGGAAGCTGAGGCAGGAGAAAAAGAGGTAATAATTGTAATGTAGTCTGTTTAGATCATTTGTGTTTTCTGTGCCCCACCCCCACCCCAGTTTGAACCTAGGGCCTGTTCATGCTAAGCAAGTGTGCTGCTGTTGAACTTTAGGTTCAGCCTTTTAATAGTTGGTTGCTTGTTTAATTGCAGTACTGGGGATTGAACCCAGGGCATTCACACTAAATTGTATCTCTGGTCTTTTTTACATTTTTTATTTTGAGATGGGGTCTTGCTAAGTCACCAAGTTCCCCAGGCTGGTTCAAATTTGTGATCTTTCTGCTTCAGCCTCCCATAGTGCTGGGGTTATAGGCAGGTACTGCAGGGCCCAGCTTTGGTTTTTTTAAAGACAGTATCTTTCTGTATTGTACTGGCTGGCCTTGAACTCATGTAGCCCAGGCTTGGCTCAAACTTGCAGTCATCCTTTCTTAGTCTCTTGAATGCTGTGGATTACAGGTGTGTGCCACTATGCCTGGTGTAAACTTTTTGTCGTTGGTGGATTGAACCCAGGGGTGCTGTCCTGCTGAGCTGTATCCCCAGCTCTTTTCTGTTTTTATTATTGTTTTTTTTGTTTTTGTTTTTTTTTTCCGGTGCTGGGGATCGAACTCAGGCCCTTGTGCTGTTTTTATTATTGTTTGTTGCTTTTTTTTTTTTTTCTGGTGTTGGGGATCGAACTCAGGGCCTTACGCTTGCGTGGCGAGCACTTTGACCACTGAGGTAAATCCCCAGCCCCTTGTTGCTTTTTTAGAGTCAGGGTTTCATTAGGTAATTCAGGCTGGCTTTCAACTCATGGCCATTCTCCTGCCTCAGCCTCCCAAGAGGTGGGATTACAGTCTGCCCCCATGCCAGGCTTATTTTCATTTTTTATTTTTTGATAGGATCTCACTAAGTTGCCCAAGTGGGACTTGATTTTTTCCATCCTTCTGCCTTACCTTCCCTGAGTGCTAGCATTATATAGAGGCGTATACTACTGTGCCTGGCTACTAAGTTAACTTTTTTTTTTTTTTTTTTGTGGTGCTGGGGATTGAACTCAGGGCCTTGTGCTTGCAAGGCAAGGACTCTAATCACTGAACTAAATCCCCAGCCCTTAAATTAACATTTTTTATGGTATGAAATGTACCCGGTTCATAAGTAGAGGTTGGAATTGTAGAACACATGGAAAATCTATTTATTTTACTTATATTACATGTTATTTGGTTTCACATATATTTTTAAAGAATTCTTTACCTGGGTGTGGTAGCACATCCCTGTAATCCCAGCACTCAGAAGGCTGAGGCAAGAAGAGTGGTATGAGTTTGAGGCTACCCTGGACTACATAGTGAGACTCTGTCTCAAAAAAAACAAAAAAGGGGCTGGGGATTTAGCTCGTGATTAGAGTGCTTGCCTTGCAAGCACAAGGCCCTGAGTTCGATCCCCGGCACCACAAAAAAAAAACAACAACAACAACAAAAAAAAAAACAAAAAAAAAGGATTATTCTTTAATTTCATTTTTATTTTATCCTTTTTACTTTACTTCAGGTGCTCCAGAGGCTGGTGGACCTGAGCGGAGGCTGGGACGCCCTGGTGGGCCCCGGGCCCTGGAAGACGGGTCCCGGTGGCCGGTGGCCCAGAATGAGGCCAGCTCCCAGCATGCCCTGCAGCCGGACGCCAGCCCCTCGGCCTGCAGCAGTGGTAATAAGGACGCAGTCATTCTTCAGGCATCCACTGAGGAGCCTGGGAGTGGGACCATGCAGAGCAGCCCCTCCCCTGCTCATCCTCAGCTCTCAATTCTACAGACACAGGTTTGAAACTGGGGAAGGTTCCTTCTCTGCTTCTGTTTTGTGGGTACTGGTTTTGAGGCAGAAGAAACGTGCCAGGTCCTAGCTGCTTGGGTAGCTTGCAGAATCTTTGGTGCTCAGTTGGATTTGACTCTAGTCTGTGAACCCTGTTAGGTACTCAGCTTCAATTTGACTTTAGCATTTTGTCAATCTCCGAGAGTGCAGAAGCTCCTTCTTTCCTGAAAAAGGTTGAAGTGTAGGCCAGGTTGGAAATGAAAATTATGCAATATGCTTTTAAGAGTATAGGCTTTGAGACTAGTTTTAACCTTTTTGGGAATTGGAAGAGGGTAAGCCAAGTAAATAGGGTAGGAAAAATGGCTGGCTTTTGCAACTAGATAGATCAGCAGGCTTTTTAACCTTATGGATTTGATATTTATAATTTTCCTTAGCAGTTGGAAAAATTGATGATGTATGTAGTCCTTTGTCATTTGGCTGAGATAGGAATTTGGTGCACTGTGAGACTTATGTGTTAGAGTGAATTTCATGAGTTCCCTACTATCCATATTTCGGTAGGACTTTGTTTTCCACTTATTGTTTGTGTAGTGTCGTGTAAAGTAATGTGTGGGATTTGGGAACTATGTCCATCTCCAGGCCCTATATCCTTAGTGAAGATGTTCAGGTGGCTTTTTTTCTGGTATCTGATGAATTTGTTGGTAGCTCAGTTATATTGCACAGGTCAATCTGCCATATTCACTGGGAAATTAGAGGAGAAACAAGGAGTTGTTCTGTGAGTGAAATCATTGAGGCTCTGAAAGGATCACAAAATTTTGAAGTATTATAGTATAACAACATTTTTGAATTTAGAAAATGTATAAATGTCAGTATGTAAAACTTGTAGGTCAAGCATCTGCTATAAATGTGATCCTGCTGTCCTTAACACCTTGTTAAAACTTCATCCCAGCTGGGGTGGTGGTACACGCCTGTAATCCCAGCACTCGGGAGACTGAGGCAGGAGGATAGCTGCAAGTTTGAGGCCAACCTGAATTACATAGCGAGACCCTGTCTCAAAAAAAAAATCCAACAAAAAAATCCTAAAAACCTTCATCCCAGGGGCTAAGGATTTAGCTCAAGTGGTAGAGCGTTTGCCCAGCAAGTGCAAGGCCCTGAGTTCAATCCCCAGCACCAAAAAAACAAAAAACAAAAACAAAAAAAAACCTTCATCCCAGATGTTTGTGGGTTTTTTTTTTTTTTTTTGGTGCTGGGAATTGAACTCAGGGCCTTGTGCTTGCAAGGCAGGCACTCTAGCCACTGAGCTAAATCCCCAGCCCCTCAGATGTTTGTGTTTGTAAAACCAAGATTGATAACTTATTCCAGAGTTTTTTCTTTTGAAAGTAGAACAGAATAATATACTTAATACATGTAGCAAAAAGCTAGCACTAATTTTTCTTTATTTTTCTCTTTTCTAGATGGTGTCGGACGGCATGACAGGCAGCAATCCTGTGTCCCCTGCCTCATCTAGTTCTCCAGCCTCTAGTGGGGCAGGTGGCATCTCCCCCCAGCATATAGCTCAAGATTCTTCTCTGGATGGACCTCCAGGCCCTCCATATGGTACCACGGTGCCTCTGGAGGGGCTCAGCTTAACCCAGGCTGCTGACTTGGCAAACAAGGGCCCAAAGTGGGAGAAGAGCCATGCTGAAATTGCAGAGCAGGCCAAGCATGTATGTATTATGTATTGGGAAGGCCCATGAGGGTTATTTATTCATTTATTGAGACAGGGTCTTGTATATAATTCAGACTGGCCTTGAACTCACCAGCCCAGGGTGGCCTTGAATTTGCACCGATCTTCCTGCCTCAGCCTCCTAAGTGCTAGGATTACAGGCCCCATGAGGATTCTCCAGAGTCTTTTCTTACTCATAATCCGTAGATGTCTTACATGTCTTTGTTTCTCGTTATAGATTTAGAGTATGGCTGTCTTTTTGTTTTGTTTGCTGCAGATCTTGCTATGTAGTTCAGGCTGGCCTTGAACTTACCATATAGCCGAGGCTGGCCTCAAACTCGTGTTGATCCTCCTGCCTCAGCCTTCCAAGTGCTGAGATTACAAGTGTTTGCCACCATGCGTGCCTTTGGGCTCTGTCTTATATCATCTTTGTAAAGTCTGAGACAGGGTCTTGGTATGTAGTTGAGTTTACTATGTAGACCAGGCTGGCCCTGAATTCTTGGCATCCTCTTGGCTCAGGCTCTGTAGTGCTGAGATTACAGGCTTGTGCCACTAAGCCCAGCTCCTTTGTTTTGTTTTGTTTTGTTATGAAATGGGATCTTGTTCCCTAGTTTGGCTTTGAATTTATGATCTGCCTCAACTACCTGAGTAGCTGGAATTACGGGAGATATCATCATATCTGGCTACCTTGTTTTCTTCTTTTTTTTTTCCCCCCTCGTTTTCTTCTTTAAAAATAGAGACAGCCGAGGCTGGGGATTTAGCTCAGTGGTTAAAGTGCTTGCCTTGCAAGCACAGGGGCCCGAGTTCGATCCGTAGCACCAAAAAAAGAAAAAAAAAAAATAGAGACAGCTGAATATGGTGGCACATGCTTATAATCCCAACACTTGGGAGGCTGAGGCAGGAGATTGGCTGTGAGCTTGAGGGCAGCCTGGGCTACATAGTGAGTTTGAGGCCAACCTGGGCTACATAGTGAGATCTTGTTTCACGAAACAAGAAATGGGTTGGGGATTTAGCTTAGTGGTAGAACATTTGCCTAGCAAGTGCAGGACCCTGAGTTCCATTCCCCAGCACCAAAAAAAAAAAAAAAAAATAGAGTTTTGTTTTTTTTTTTTAGAGATTTCTGCTCTGTGGTTTCTTGTGGAATTTTATTTTTTTTCCTGTGTGGTGTTAGGTATTTAACTCAAGGCTTTGAATTCTAGGCAAGTGTTCTAACACTGAACTAAATCCGTAGCCTTGTTGTAAATTCTTTTTTTTTTGGTGCTGGGGATCCAACTCATGGTCTTGTGCTTGCTAGGCAAGTGCTCTACCACTTGAGCTAAATCCCCAGTCCCCAAAATTCTTATTTTTTATTTGTGGTACTATAGGTTGAACCCACAGCATTCTCTGAATGAGTTACATCCCCAGCCCTTTTTTTGTTATTTGGAGATAGGGTTTTTGCTAAATTCCTTAGATGGGATTGGAATTTGTGATCCTCTTGCTTTAGCCGTGCTCAGTACTGGGATTAGAGATGTATGTCATGTGGCTGGTTTTGTTTTGGAGTTTTGAGTCAGGGTCTCTCTGTACTCCAGGCTGGCCTCAAACTCACAGATCTCTTGCTTTAGCCTTCTCAGTAGCTGGGATTACAGGCAGGTAGCACTATGGCTTGAGTTGTTGTGAAGATTAAGGGAGGAATTAGATATGAAAGTTTTGTAAACTGTGATGTTTTTGAGGTTTACTCATTTGTACTTAATTTCCATCTTCTATCCTTTTATGGCGTGGTAAGTGTGGTCCTTGGGCCAGCAGCAATCGGCATTACCTAGGACCTTGTGAGAAATGCAAATCTTATTTTTTTTGTTTTGTTTTTTGAGGCAGGGTCTTGCTCTGTGGCCCAGGCTGGCTTTGAACTCACTGTGTTGCCCTGGCTGGCCTCAAATGCACAGCAGTCCTCCTGCTTCAGCATCCTGAGTGCTGAGATTATAGGAGTATGCCACCATACCTGGCTTTTTTTGTTTGGCTGTGGTACTGGGGATTGAATCCAGGACCTTCACACTAAGCTATATCCCTATCCCTTTTGAAAAAAATTTTGAATCTGCTTTAAAATACTCTGCAGATGATTCTGATTCATGTTCAAATTTGAGAACTGTGGCTTTCTTGTTGTTTCCTTTGCCAATCTAGGCATTGAGTTCCTCCTCTCATCTCTGGCTGTATTTTCTCTGATTTTATCTTGCCTCAGCTTCCTGGGTGCTGGGATTATTGGTGTGTGTTACCACACCCAGTCAGTTGATTTAATTTTTTCCTTATAAATTTTATCAATGTGGATATTTTAGTAAAAATGACTACTTTGTTACCTTGTTATCCCTAACTATTATTAATCTTTTCATGTGTAATTTTTCAGTACGTTTCATGTAAAAGTACATTTGTAGAAAAATAGGGTTGGTAGGGGCTGGGGATTTCGCTCAAATGGTAGAGTGGTTGCCTAGTAAGCACAATGCCCTGAGTTCAATCCCTAACAACAAAAAACAAACAAATACAAAAAGAGGTTAAGAGGAAAATAGAGTTTTGTTTTTGTTTTTGTTTTTTTCTTTCCCTTTTTTCCTTTTTTCCGTTTTTTTTTTTTTTTTTTTTTTTGGTGCTGAGGATCGAACTCAGGGCCTTGCTCTTGCTAGGCAAGCGCTCTACCACTGAGCTAAATCCCCAGGCCCCTCTTTCCCTTTTTTATAGTGAGGATTGAACCTAGGACCTTGCATGTATTGGGCAAATTTTATGCCACTGCATAATATCCCCAGCTCCCCAAAATAGTATTTCTAAAAACAGAAACATGATTGTGGTGTAAACTGGGCTGTGTAGTATATTTCTAAGCTCAATACAGCTTGACCGTATTCTGAGGAAATAGAATTCTACAGTGAAAAGAACCTTTGTATCTATTAAAGAGGAAGCATGCACTTGCTGCTTCTCTAGGAACTCTCCTTGGGGTCTGTTTTCCCAAGTCACACCTATGTACATGGAATATGGAGATCATATAAATTAGTGGAAAGAGTATGAAGTATGGTACCTGTAGTTCTTGGTCCTGTTTTTGATTCCTAGCTCTTTGTAGCAGTATGATCTCAGGCAAATCACTTTATCTCCCTGATCTTTTTTCTTCTCATCTAAAGAGAATATAATACCCTCTTGTAGAATTGGGATGTGGACCAAATGCAAGTATAAAACAATCGGCTCAGTCAATGTTCAGAAATCCAGTCATGGCAGTGAGGTGGCACCTGTGTCCAGGAACTGTTGATGGACCTAGATCTGTCTCATTAGGAAGCTGAGATTGAGACTCGGATTGCAGAGCTGCGGAAAGAGGGTTTCTGGTCCCTGAAGAGGTTGCCTAAGGTGCCAGAGCCTCCTCGCCCCAAAGGCCACTGGGACTACCTGTGTGAAGAGATGCAGTGGCTATCTGCTGACTTTGCTCAGGAGCGCAGATGGAAACGGGGAGTGGCCCGTAAGGTATGTCCTCCACTGGGTCTGCCTTCATTTACCTCTTAGGTGTGCTTCTCCTTGATACACTGGTGGGGTTAGTTCATATGACTGAACGGAACAGTATAGTCTTTTTTGATGCTTACGGCATTTAGAGGCAAGTTCTAACATTCCAGATATCTTGGCCTTGCTTGCTTTCTTTCCCTTTGGTTTGGTGGGTTAGAATGTCTGGCTTTGAGTATTTTCACACTGGATCTGTTCCTGTAGGTGGTGCGCATGGTGATCCGACATCATGAGGAGCAGCGGCAGAAAGAGGAACGGGCTCGGAGGGAAGAGCAGGCCAAGTTACGCCGAATTGCTTCTACCATGGCCAAAGATGTCAGGCAGTTCTGGAGCAATGTGGAGAAGGTAAGTAGTTTGGTTTGGGAAAGAGAAAGGGCTTTGGATTAGGTTGGAGGGTGGTATGGTAGTAGGGATGATCAAAACTTCTTTGAGGGAGTGACTGTTTTTAGGCAACTCTAATGACATTTATTGTGTGTGGAACTTTTCTAGCATGGAGTGCTATGAGAAGAAGGTATAGTGGCAAAATATGGGCCATGCATTTGAGGATTGACCCCTATAGGCCATCTCTCTTTTGCAGGGTATATATTAAGCTTTTTCTAAAACACATTTGTTCCATTTATTTGCTGGAATTTGAGTGTGGTGGCACAGGGTGTAATCCCAACACATGGGAGGCTGAGATGGGAGGATAGCCACAAGTTTGAGGCTAGCCTGTGTTACATAATGGGAGCAAGGTCAGCCTGGGCTGTATAACATGATCGTCTCAAAAAACCAAACCAAAACAGACAAAAAACCCAAAACTCACTTACTTGCCTGGACTGTGATCAAAGTTCCCATCGCGCATGTGTAAAGTTGTAAATATTTGTTTGTTTTTTTAATAAGTACTTTTTAATTACTGTTCTTCAGTATCTATGGAAGATAGGTTCCATGATTCCCTGTGGGCATCAGAATTTGGGGATGCTCAAGTCCTATATATAAAATGCCATGTTTGCTGATAATCTACACACAACATTAAATTATCTGTAGATTACTCATTTAATGTAAACGTAAATGCTGTATAAATAGTTCTCTTGTTTAAGGAATAATGGTGAAGAAAAAGACTTGTATTTGTTTAGTAGAGGTGTGTTTTATTTTGTTGTTGTTGTCATGCTGGGGATCAAACCCAGGCCTCCGGTGCATGCTAGGCAAGTGCTCTGCCACTGAGCCACATCCCTAGTTCCAGGTTCCATTTTTTTGTGTATTTTGAGATGGGGTCTTGCTGTGTTGCACAAGCTAATCTTGAACTCCTGGACTCAGCCTCAGCCTCCCTAGTACCTGGGACCATAGGCATATGCCACCACACCTGGCTGCAGTTTGTTTGTTTATTCATTTATTGTTCTGCAGATGGAGCTCAGGGCCTTGTGTGTACTAAATTCTCATTCTACCATTGTCCTATACCTCTAGCTTTTTTGAATATTTTCAGTCTCAGGTTGGGGCACATCCCTGGCAGTTTATTTATGGTCTTTCTGCTGTTGGGAA
>PVJO010030278.1:0-15659 GCA_004026905.1 Hystrix cristata | reverse complement strand
GGGAGCCTCCTAGAGGGGCTGTGCCCTGATGAAACCACAGGGCTGGGGGTGCCAGGGGAAGCTGTTGCCCACAAGCCTCTCCAGGAGCTGTGCTGGGGAAGCCACAAGCCCTGTGGCCTAAACCCAGAGAGGCAAAGGTGTGCGGGGCACAGACAAAGCTGATCGTGCCAGCTGGCAAAGGAAGTAAGTCCACATGCCCAGCTCCATTTTCACAGAACAGCAGAGAAAAGTTGAATTTGAAACTAAAAGCCAATAAATCCATAATTGGCTACATCATGGGAACTGGGGTGCTACTGACATTTTTAGTGTGTGGGGGCCAAGGATGGCAGGCAGGTGGAAGGGAGCTGGCCAGTCCTACACGGGGAGGAGCTGTCACTGTGAAGTGGATGGTGGGTCACCTGTGGGGAAGTGTGGAGGTGAGCGCAGCTCCCCATCAGCTCCAAGAGGCAGGGGAAGGAGTTGTGAGCAAAGGGCTGCCAGACCCAATGACAGAAGCTGTGGCTGCCGGCCACGGGCAGCCAGCAATAAATACCCTGACCTCATGCTGTCCTTCCCTCTGCTCTGCCAGTCCCCCATGTCCAGCGCTCTATGAACCCCACCTTGGAAGGCAGGGTGTGGGCAGCCATCAGACACTCCATGTGGCTCGCTGCGATCCACGGGCTGAAGGCTCGGCAGGGGTGGGACCGGCTGCATCCTGAGGCTGTTCCTCTGGCCCCAGCCTCAGACCCTGGGCCCAGTCAGTCCCCACGACCTCACAGTTGGGCAGCATCTCCTCCACCAGGATCTGAGTGAGGCCCGGGTGGTCCACGGCAGGGAGGTCTGAGATATCCAGCCAACGGAGGTTCCTGAAAGGGGCAAGAAGGGCAGGAGGCCAACGTAAGGACAGCGGCCTCATGCACATGCATGCGTGTGGAGGAAGCCCCTAGCTTCCTAGCTCCTTTCTTCAGTGCTGGGGATGGAAGCCAGGCTGGCAACTGCTCTACCACTGAGCTACGTCTCCAGCTCCAAAATAAATCTTTATAGCCATGTAAGGCAAAATCCACCGTTAGGTACAAATATGTGCTCTAGCTTCCACTGTTCTGCAACGGCAGAAATACTGTGGAGGTTTCATTAAAACAAAAAGGAAGCAAAATCAGGAGTCCTTCATTCTCTCAGACCTTCACCTGCTCCTCTGCGCACCTTAGGGATGGAAGGAGACGGCAGCTGCCCAACGGCACCCCCTCCCCTGCCCACACCAGCCGGGCAGCACCCTGAGGTGGGGCCCAGGCTGCACTGTGCTCTCACGGGAGGTGGTGGAGGCAGGCGAGGCCCCTTTCAGAGATGCGGGGACAGCCGGCCAGCGAGAGCTCCTGCAGGGAGCCCGCCAGCGGGTAGAGGCGGCTGAGACACCAGTCGTCCACGTGGGGACAGCGCTGCAGTGTCAGGGACTGGAGCTCCTTCAGGGACACTGCAAGAGGAGAGGGTGAGGGCATGAGGGCCCACTGCAGCCACCACCAGAGGGGAAGTCAGGCTTCCCAGCCCCCGCCCCCCGCGCCCTCACGGAGGCTGTCCAGGCCGTGGTAGGTGATGGCACAGCCACTGGCATCTACAGCCTCCACGGGCACCGCCTGGAACTTCAAGACCTCAGCAGAGAAACGCCTGCACTCCTCTGACCTGATCCACTCCCTGTCTCGAAACCTGCAAAGAGGAGGGAGGGAGTGTCAGCGGGTTCCCACCCCTCCTGTGCCTCCCGCCCCCGGGCCCCCATCCTGCCCCTCCGGTGGCACTGGGTGGTGCACTTCCTGCACATCGGCCCGCTGGGGGCACTATGTGTATGTTACTGCATCTTGTGATAATCCCACCGCACATGGAATGTTTCCCGCTCTTCCAAACAGAGGCTCAGAGATTACTGATCATTTAAGAGCAAAGAGTCACATGCACAAATCCCTGTAGATGGCCCACAGTGACAGGCGTTCTTGGACACTGCCCTGTTCTGGAGGAAGGGCTGAAACCAGGGGAACAAACAGGAGGGGCAGATGAAACCTATGGGCACTATATCTTTCCAAATAGAAGGAAAAAATAAAGAGGGGAAAACCAAGAAAGAGGAGAAAGGCAAGATGGAAAAAGAAGGGAAATGAAGGGAAACAGTTACTTTTGAGATAGGTCCCACTATATTGCCCACATTGGCCTTGAATTCCTGAACTCAGGCAATCCCCCTGCCTCAGCCTCCCAAGAGGCGAGGAGCACAGGTGGCCACCATTGTTCCTAGCTAACTTTACAGAGCACATGTGCTATGCTAGGCCCATGTTTAGATTGCAAAATCCCGGTTTTTACAGCAAACTTTGTAGCTAGCTACAATTTACCATCCCACTTTATAGAGGATAGAACAAGTCCAGGAACAGGTCTCTCGTCCCACAGCCATGCTCCCCAGCAGAGACCGAGGATCTCTGGGAAGCCCACAGGATGGCGCAGGCTGCTCTCTAACGCTTGGGTCCCCACCCCCTATCGGAGACCTCTGCTGTCATACTTGACCGCACCGCCATGCTTCAGGATGAAGAAGGCTCCCGCAATATCTGGGCCATATACGTCCCGGATGCCAGTGATGGATCTGCCCAGAACAAAGTGATAAAGATGAGGCTGTGGAGGGAGCACCACACCCCTCCCCGGGCCCCAGTACTGCTGAGGAGCAGAGTCCAGGGCCCTGCAGACGGGCGGGCAGGTCTGGCTGCACGTCTTTACTCAATGCCCGTTAAGTGCCAGGCACTGCAAACACAGCTGCTGCCAAGACCGATAACCAATAACCATCTCTGCCCGTCGAGCCACATGACGGGCAGGCAGATAACAAACCAGGAAACAACTGCAAACTGTGGGCTGCCAATTCCAGGGAGAGCTGACTGGGAGCGGTGGGGATGCCAGAGGCCAATTGAGCTTCCCACTGAAAAATGCTTCTTGGAGGTGGTGAGATTTACAGACTTGAATGGTGAGAAGGAATGAGAAGGTCAAGGCAAGGACCTGCCAGGTCAGAGGTCCAGAGATTTGAATTAGGAAGGTCACATCAATAGCAATGAGGATGTGTGTGAGGGAGCCCTTGGCAGGGGCCTCGGAGCTTGGTGAGGGGCTGGGTTCCAGGCCTCGGAAATCAGCTCTTACTCTATTGCAGTCAGAAAGCCCTCTGAGTTTGAAGCAGAGTTGTAACGTTTACTACTCTTGTTCTTTTTTTTTTCTGATACTGTGATACTGGCTGGGTACATTTCTAGCCCTTATTTAGAGTCAGGGTCTCACTAAGTTGCTAAGTTGCCCAGGCTGGGTTCAAACTTTCGATTCTCCTGCCTCAGCCTCCTAGAATGCTGGGATTACAGACATGTCACTGAGCCTGGCTAAAATTTTCTTTTCCTTCTTCTTCTTTTTTTTTTTTTTTTTTGGTGGTGCTGGGTTCAAATTTAGGACCTTGATGATGCTAGGAAAGTGCTCTCCCACTGAGTTAGACCTGAGACCCTCTATTTTACTGTCTTAAGAATCCTTCAGTTGCTTTGTCGACTGTAATGCAGAGCAAGGGGTATAACATCAAGAGGTTACTACAGTAATGTAACCTTAAAATGAAGGGGCTCAGAGTGGAGTAGTGCAGGTGGTGATAACTGCTCACATTTTGGAATATTCTAGCACTGATGGACAAGATATAGGCAGAGAAACCAGGAGAGGAATTAGGAAGAATTCCTTTCTTTATTATTATTATCATTTTTTGGTGCTAGGGATCGAACTCAGGGCCTTGCGTTTTATTATTTATTTTTGAGACACAGTCTCACTATGTAATTCAGGCTGGCCTTGAACTCACTATGTAGCCCAGGTTGGCCTTAAACTCCCAGCGATCCTCCTGCCTCAACCTCCTCAGTGCTGCGACTACAGGTGTGTGCCACCGCACCCGACAGGAAGGACTCCTTTACAACTGGTTGAGCAATTGGGTGGGCAGTGGCACCTGTTCCTGGGATAGGAGAAGTGCAGGAGTGAGCAGACTTTTTTTAGGGGGTGGGGGGGTCTTGGGGATCGAACTCAGGGCCTTGCGCTTGCTAGGTGAGCACTCTACCACTGAGCTAAATCCCCAATCCCTTTGAGTAGACTTTTGAAGGAAAAATGAAGGGTTTGGTTTCAGCCATGTCAGGTCTAAAATGCAAGTTTGGGCCCCAGGTGGGGCTAGTGGCAGTAGCGCCTATATGAGCCAGAACCCTTGGGGCCAGAGGGAGGACACAAGAGTTAGCAAGCCTGGCGGCGGAAGCCAGAGTGCTGCCCAGGAGTGGCAAGGCAGGAGCAAGGCTCTGGCTGGTGAGGGGCGAGCAGCAGGGTCTCTACAGGGTCTTGCAGACCTGGGGTTCTCACCTGTTCTCCTGGTGCACCTTCTGCATCTGCTTCTTGAGCAAGTACTCCCTCAGAAACTCCATGTCATAGAAGTGCTCAGACAGGAACTGCAGCAGTGTCCTTCTCTTCCTCTGACTGCCCTCTGGGGTCATCACTCCACTCTGATCCCGGAAGCCTCTCATACCCCCATTCCATTTGGGGAGTACCAGGGGCAGGAACTGGGGAGAGGAGGGACTGATTCAGTCCGGAGCTGGATCCTCCTAGTTCTTGCTCCACGAACCTTAACTCCCTGCTTCCTACCTCCTTCAAAATTCTCCCATCAGAGTCTCTAGCTGGGTGTGGTGGTGCACACCTGTAATCCCAGCATTTGGGAGGCTCATGCAGGAGGATCACTGCTAGTTTGAGGCCAGCCTGAACTACAAAGTGAGACCCTGTCTCAAAAAACAAAACAAGGGCTGGGGATTTAGCTCAGTGGTTAGAGTGCTTGCCTAGCAAGTGCAAGGCCTGAGTTCGATCCCTGACACCAAAAGAAAACAAAACAAATCTCCAAATTCTGGGCTGGGCAGTAGTTCAGGGGCTGAGCACCTGTTAAATATGCATATGACCCTAGGCACCAAAACAAGACAGCCAAATTCTGTCTCTGGGATTCCAAAAATTTCCCATGTTTTTTCCGAGGCTTGATTAGGGTTCTTCTCCTTAATGCTAAATTTCCTTCTTGATTTAGCCAAATGTTCTTGGTTTTCCCAAATTCTTCCCCTAATTTTCCCAAATCCTGATTTTTCTCTCAAACTCTCCATTATCTGACTTAATTTCCCACAAATTTAGCCCTTAATTTTACTCAATTTTCTCTGGGGTCTTTCTGAGTGACCCATTTCTTTTTCCCAAATATAATCTTAGTATTATTGAGTTTTTAAATGTTTTTGTGCTAGGGATTGAACTCGGGGCCTTGTGCTTGTGAGGCAAGCACTCTAAACACTGAGCTAAATCCCCAACCCCAATATTATTGAGTTTTTTGGCAGTTGGTGCTAATGATCAAACCCAGGGCCTTGTGATAGGCAAGTGCTCTACCACTGAGCTACACTCCCAGCAACCCCCTTCCTTTTCATTTATTTCCAAAGAAACCTTAAGATACCATGTCTAGCACTCTGAAAGAACCTTAAACCCAAGAACAAAATCTTCAAGGGGAGGATTGGCGAATGGAGCAATGTGACACCCAGAAGCAGCCCCCAAATTCTTCCATCTCTCTTCCAAGCCTTCTCTTAATTTGCCCCAAATTCTTCACTTTAACCAAATTCCACTCTCATTCTCCCCAAATTCTCCTTGTTTGTTTGTTTGAGACAGGGTCTCCTATGTAGTTCAGGCTGGCCTTTAATTTACTGCGTAGCCCAGGAAACTTGCTACCAATCCTCCTGCCTCAGCTTCCCAAGTGTTGGGATTACAGGCATGTACCACCTCAAAACTCTTAAACTCAGTTTCTTTAATTTTCCCTACATTCATTCCTTGACTTTATCCAAATCCTCTTTTTGGTGACAAAAAGGTTAAACCTCTTGGCAACAAAATTTCTCTGCAGTCATGAGGCAGTGCGCTAAGCTGCCTAGAAACAACCCAAGATAAAATATAAGACCCGCTCATCCCTCCACATGAGCCCTGATGCATCTCAAAGAGATGAGTGTAGATACTCTTGTCTAAAGCCACTCTGTGAGACCAGAGTACACAATCTTGTCGATTTGCAACTTTGATGTACAACTTTAGTTACAATACACCTGTTCCTGGAGTATTAACAAGGAATAAGAATCAAGAGAAATGTGTATCTAAGATATTTCTATTTGGTATTGCACACCTTTTCCCGTGTCTTCAATCTCTTATAAAATCCTTAACCTCGGGGCTGGGGATTTAGCTCAGTGATTAGAGTGCTTGCCTTGCAAGCACAAGGGCCTGAGTTCGATCCCCGGCACCACAAAAAAAAAAAAAAAAAAAAAAATCCTTAACCTCTCACCCTGACTTTGCAAGTCTTGGAACTCGCCCACTGCCTCTAGAAGTGTATCAATAAACTCCTAATTTTTCTTTTTGTTTTTTTGAGGCAGGATCTCGCTATGTAGTTCAGGTTGGCCTTGAACTCATTATGTAGCCCAGTCTTTTTTTTTTTTAATTTTTTAAACCAAGAACATGTACTGGTACATTGTATACATAATGATTACATTCATCATGGTTATTTTATACCTGTACATGAGATATATTGGTTTTCCCCCCTCTTCCCCATCTCTCCCTTTCGCTCCCCGACCCTTCCCTATTTACAGTAGGTTTATTACATTTTCCTATTTTTTCCCTTTCTCCTTTCTTTTTCCCTTCCTTCTTTTCCCCCTTCTCCCTTTCTAGTTCTCCTCTCTTTTGAGTATTATCTTTCTTTTACATACTATTATACCTCTTTGTCCTTATTTACACTTACGGTTTCTCGTATCAGAAAAACAATTCGATGTGTACTCATGAGTGTCTGATTTATTTCACATAAGAGTATGTTCTCAAGGTGCATCCATTTACGCATCACCAGCCTTCCCTACGCCATCTGCCACAGCACTCTTAAAGACGATCCCAAATTTTTCTTTTAATCTCCCTTAAATTTTCCCCTCTGAACCCCCCAATTCACCTCTTGGTTCCTTCCAGGAGCCCCTACCCCACCATATCTTTAGTTTTCCATCAAAATCCCTAAACCTCCCAGAAATTTTCCTTAAACGTACTCTTTGGTCTCTATCACTGGGACTTAATCGCAGACCCTCAAGCCAATCCCTTCCAGGCGCTCTTCCTTTCCCGGTCCGACCCGCGCCTGCCCATTGGCTCCCGGCGCGGGCAGTTGTATCCCTCCCCCTGATTGGCTGGACGCGCCTCTCTTGGCCGCGGCTTGCAAACTCTCCCGGGTCCCTCCGGGCCCTGGCACCAAAGGTGAGCATTCTCAGCGCTACGCCCAGCGAGCACGTCCCTCCTCCCCACGGCTCTTTGCTCCCCTGGGCGCCGACAGAGGCCTTGAAGGCAGAGGCTGGAAAGAGGATATCAACTTTATGGCCTCTAGGAACTCCGGTCACCTACCGCCCTGGGCGCCGCCATCTTGCTGGGCTTACGTAACCGGAAGGGGCCGGTCTTTCCGCCCACCCACCTAGATCGGGCGTACGCTTTCTCTTATGGCCACGCCCCTCTGTTTTCCAGCCCTCCTCTTAAAGGCGCACACACCAATTAAACTCCGGGGTTTAGGGATTACTCAGAGTGTTCTTTCCACTGAACTCTGCAAATCGTTCTCTAGAAGTGGTGGACAGTCCTTCCTGTTGGGGTATTTTCCTTTTCTTGGACTATAGTCTCAGTCTCCCTGATCTTCCTTGTTCTTCTAGCTCTCACTTGCTACATTCTTAAAACAGAGAATGAAAAAACAAAACAAACAAAAATAAAAACAGACTACAATGTGGCTGAAAAGACCACCACTTTTTTTTTTTAAGCCAGGCGAGGGAAAAGTGGAGCGGATGGTGAGGTGAGACTTCAGGGCAAGGACTGCAGTGAGAGCTGAAGTCTGGTATCAGAGTGCTGGGTTTCAATTTGGAGTTCACGCCTAGCTCACTTGGGGATTCTATGCGAAATCTTTGGATGGAATTATTCATTCATTTAGTACAGTTAGAAACAAAGGAGCTGAGTGAGCCACTCCCTTCCCCCAAAACTCATCTATAAACATAAACATTTTAAGGATTGTCTATACTTCCACCTTCTTAGAGGAGGAACAAGGTATAATAACTAAAAATCTAAGTAATCTCCCCACCCTAGGGAGCAGGGTTCTGACGCCAGTGAGAGATCTAGTGGGAGGCACCTAGAAGTCACAGACAGCTAGCCACCCTTTAAATCCAAGGAGCCCGAGTTAGAGGGTGACATTTGCAGGACATTTGCACACCATTCCCCTTTCACTCGCCCCTGTGCCTACCCTTTTGCCCTTCCTACCCTTTTCCCTTTCCCTTGTCCTGGCTGCTACCTTCCTGGAGATCTCCAATAAACGTAGCTACCTACCATGGAGTGTGAGCTTGGAATTCTTTCCTCATCATACACAAGGACCTGGACTATTTCTGGCCCACTCAACTGTAACACATCCATTCCTCAGATATTGATTGCTGCAGGGCGACAGTCACTGTTCTGGGTGCCGAGGTTACAGGGTTACCCTGCTGATCAGGACAGAGCCAGCCCTCGCTCAGGGAGTCACCATGCTAGGTAGGGAGAGGATGGATATGAAACAAATAAATAAACAAGATAACTTCGGGTGGAGTTCGATTAGAAGTAGATAACAACAGGCACTATAACAGGGAGTCACTGGGCCGTGGGGTCATCAGCAAAACCTCTCTGAACAGGTGACACAGAAGAGGAAGTGAATGATAAAGAAACAGCCAAAGTTCTCAGGGGGAAGAGTCCTGGGCTGAGGTAACAGCTTGTGCAAAGGCCTTGAGAGGGAGCTGGCTGCAGAGAGAAGTAGGAGATTGGTTCAAAGAAGTGGGGAGGGGGCTGACTGTTGGATTTTATTCTATTCCCCATGGGAAGAGGAGAGCTTCAATATCTAATTTACATTTTGAAAAGATAATTTCTGCCAGGTGAAGAATGAATTTTAGGGGACAAGGATGGATACAGGGGACCAGCAAACAGACTACTGCCATAGTCCAGGCAAGAGATGAACAGGAACAGGGCAGTGACAATGGCAAAAAGTGTTCTGCTTCTGGACCTGTTCTGAAGGTTGAATCAACAGGTTTAAGGGAT
This sequence comes from Hystrix cristata, assembly GCA_004026905.1. NCBI lineage: Eukaryota > Metazoa > Chordata > Mammalia > Rodentia > Hystricidae > Hystrix > Hystrix cristata. The sequence goes on along the minus strand of PVJO010030278.1, from coordinate 6,557 downwards.
GAAAAGGATCCTGATGCCCCTTACGGAGATGGGGGAATTCTGGAAGCAGCAGGTTGGGGAGGGTGGGGATGGTAGGCTGAAGGACACTGTGGTGGACGTACTGTGGTCAACTTGAGGCAGAACACCCAGCTGGGTTGCTGTGGTTCTGGGCATAGAGGATCCACTTGAGGATTGTTGCCGATGCAACATAAAGCAGAGTGGGAACAAAGGATAGTGGCAGGCTTTTTCGCAGAGAAGCTCTGCTGTGGCTGGTTCTCCTGAAAGGGACTCGGCTGTTCTTGTCACAGAAGGAGCTTGGGGCCTTGTTGTTGTGAAGGATGGCTGCTGTTGCTTCGGGGGAACTCTGGTCTTTGTCTCTGCTGGAGCATCGTATCCTGGTTCTAGTAAAGATTTTTTCAGCCTCATCTGCAGATACGGATGTACATGAGACAGTGCTGTGGGCTCCCAGCCTTTGACTGGATCTTTTGGGTCTCCAGTGTACAGATAGACATTTAGCACTCTTCCCATATTTGGCTTATGGGTGAATATTGTAGCTTATAAATGTCCTGTATTAAATCTGCTCTTTTAAAAACCACTGGCTCAAACAAAACAAAACAAAACAAAAGAACCAAAACAAAAAACAAAAAAACCACTGGCTCTAGAAAAGTAACTAATACAGGCCTGGTCCCCAATATCCATATCCCTGGAACCTGTGACCCCATTACTTTATATGGTAAAAGGGACTTTGCAGATGTGAAGCTGAAAATCTTGATAGGAAGATTATTATGGATAATTGTGTAGGTCCAGTAATCAAAGGGTTGGTTATTAGAGGGAGGCTGAAGGGCCAGGTTCAGTAAGATGCTGGATGATAGAAGCAAAAGGTTGGAGTGATTCGAGGAAGGGGGCGTGAGCTAAGGAAAGCAGATGGTGTCTAGAAGCTGGAAAAGACTAGGAAATAGATTTTTCCTCACAGACTACAGAACGAACTAGTCCTGTGCACCTAAGTTAGACTTCCGACCTCCAGAATGGTGTATACGAGAATGACTTTTGTTTTAAACCACCAAAATTGTGACTGTTTCTCACGGTGCAGGCAGGAACTGGCTCAGTGGAGCAGGTCCTGATTGAGAGTCCCATTTTGACCCCGTGACTGTGACATGTCTGAGATGTCCCCATGGAGCTGCCACGGTGGGGGATGGAGCTTGTGACTGAGGAGCTTGGGAGTGACTGACTTACCAGGGATGGTAATACGCTGGGCAGCTCTTCCCAGCCTCCTCCACGGCAGGGCCACCCTGACATTAGGAACAGCCGTGACGAGTCCAGGGTCGGGAGCCTGGACACTCAGGCACACTGGTGGGAGGCCCTGGGATGTGGGCAAACCAGAGGTCAAGTGGAGAAGTCCAACAAAGCGGGCTGAGGAGGAGGGGCTGGAGGGTAGGAGGGCCCAGGAGAGGCAGGAAGAAAAGGCCAGGCAGCTGTGGACGCACCTGAGCCCTGAGCGGTTGGGCCTGAGAAGAGGCAGGAGGGTGGAGTTTAGCCTCCACAAGGGGCGGAGGTTGGGCCTTGGCAGAGTGCTGAGGTCAGACTTCAGCTGATTCCAATTGAAGAATGGACTTTGGGATGCATCTGCCTGGCCCCCCTCGTTGCCCTACCCCCAGCTCCCCAGAGGACTGGATCACCCTGGACCTTGCTACTTCCTGCTTCTGGAGGCTGCGACTGAGACTATGGAGCTGTGGATGCAGCTGAAGCAGGCTGGACTGGAGCCCCCAGGACTGGGCCCACCCCCTCGGGCCCTGAGGGTAGACTCTCCAGAGGACAGTCCTGGCCAGATCCTCATGTGCCCCAGGGCAGGTCTTGGAGGTGCCAGGGAAAGCCTGCAGTGGATCTGGCAGGAGCTGGTGAGTAAGGGGTTTGGAGAGAGACAAGAGATGAGAGAGAGAAAATGAATGAATGAATGAATGAATGTGAATGAATGAGAATAGAAAGACAGAAACCAAGAGGCTTAGAGAAATAGAACAGAGAGTGAGAGACAGGAATGGAGACAGACAGACTCAGAACGACAGGTAGCAACCAGAGATTGAGACCAGAGATAGAGACAGAGAGATTCAAACTCAATCTGGGATAGGGCAAGGGTAGAGAAATGGGGAGACGGAAATAGAGACAGACAGAAAGACAGAGACACAGACAAACGAACAGGGACAGACAATGAGAGACATAATGAGGGAGGGAATGAAAGGAATGGAAAGACAAAGACAGGTGGCGGTCAGGAGATACCCTGGGAGGTACACGATGAGGACCCTGCCTAAGTGCTGTGGGGCCAGGACTTCAGCTGGCACCTGTGCCCACCCAAGTCCTACAGGGACCCCTCTGGGTGGCACCTCTGTGACATCCCTCCTTCCCGGCAGGGGAACCTGCGCCGAGTGGATGTCCAGCTGCTAGGCCAGCTGTGCAGCCTGGGGCTGCAGATGGGGGCCCTTCGGGAGGAACTTGTCACCATCCTGGAAGAGGAGCAGGTGGAGAGCAGTGACTTCGAGGGAGAGGAAGAGGAAGAAGAGCCCCAGGGGAAGCAGGAGGAGGGACACCTGGGGGCCTCCCACCCAGCCTCCCGCCTCCCTGACTTTGAGATGACTATCTAAGGTGCTGCTCCGGAACTTGACACACTAATGAGATGCAAATTTATGTCAAGGGAAAGAGAGATTTCCAAGTCAAATCAGATTTGGAACTGACATGCTCCTAGGAGTGTTTGCTCTGAGGACGCATGTGATGAGATGCAGGTGTTGGCTCTGAGACGCCGCAGGCGCACCTGCCGTAGAGGCTCTGGGTGGGGGAGACGCTGGACTTTGCAAATAGGACAGAGAGCTCTGCAGATGAGGTTGAGATCAACACTTCAGTAGGGTGGCCACCAGCCCAGTGTGGCCATGGAGTACTGGAAACATTGCCCAGTCCAGATTGAGATTGAAATATGCACCAGATTGCCAAGGCCAGGAAGGCAAAGAGGGCTAAAAAATCTCAATAATTGATTACGTGTTGAAATGACAGTTTTAGTGTATTGGTATAAATGTTATTGAAATTAAATTTTAAAAAAATTAAAAAAAAGAAATTGCCTGTTTTTATTGTGATGAAATATGTAAGACCTAAAATCGATCATTTTAACCATTTTAAGTGTACGTTCAGTGACATTAGTTACATTAACCTTGTTATGTAACAATCACCATGGTCCATCTCCAGAACCTTTTTTTGTTGTTGTTTGTTTGGTTGGTTGGTTTTTTGAGACAGGGTTTTGCTATATAGTTAGTTCAGGCTGGCATTGAACTCACTATGTAGCTCAGGCTGGCCTGAAACTTGCAGCAATCCTCCTGCCTCAGCCTCCTGAGTGCTGGGATAACAGGCATGTGTCACCAATGCCCTGCAATCTTCAGGACTCTTATCTTGCAAAACTGAAACTTTGTCCCTGTTAGGAAATAACTCCCCAGTCCACACCTCCCCTCCTTGGGCCACCACTATTTACTTTCTGTATCTCTATGAATTTAACTACTGTACTACTAATTTGTCTTTTTTTTTGTACTGAGGATTGAACTAAGGGCCTTTGCACTGAGCTACATCTCCAGCTCTTTTTAATTTTTTTTTTTGAATTTTGAGACAGAGTCTCAGTCAGTCGCTGAGTTAGTTTTTTTGTTAATAACATGTTGAATTGAATGCATTGGATTAAATAAAATATATTCTTTAAATGATTTTCATGTGTTCCTAAAAAGGAACAATAAAAATTGTTTTCTAATATGACAATTAGAAACTAAAAATTATCCATGACGCCAGGCACAGTGGCTCACACCTGTAATCTCAGCACTTGAGAGGCTGAGGCAGGAGGATCGCTGAGAGTTCGAGGCTAGCCTGAACTGCATAGTGTGTTCGAGACCAACCTCAACTACGTAGTGAGACTCTGTCTCAAAAAAAACAAAAAGCCAAAAACAAAAACCAAAAATTACACATGGGGCTTGGTTTACTTGGGTGGGGTGCACACATCTGCGGTGAGGCCATACCTCCACCAGGTGGCGCCAACACATGGCACAGCAGCACCACCAATTAAGGAAGCCACTGGCCAGAACAGGGTTGGGAGGAGTCTAGAGGCCCTTAAGAAGCAGGATTTAGAGGGGGACGACGACGGAATCTCCACGTTCTGCAGGGCAGGAAGCAGGCAGTGTAAAATGATTGCAAAGATACCATGTCAAAGATGCTACTTATGGTCCGGTAACTGTTTCACAGCCCGAGGAACTGCCAGACTGTTTCCCAAAGCAGCTTCACTGTTCTGTGTTCTCACAGCAGCATACGGGGAGGAGGGGCCCATTTCTGTGCATTTTCTTTTTTTTGGTGCCAGAGATCGAACTCAGGGCCTTGTGCTTCCTAGGCAAGCACTCTAACCGCTGAGCTAAATCCCCAGACCCCCATTCCTGTGCATTCTGATACGTACTGTTATCTGTCTTTGGGATCGTGGTCATGCCAGTTTATGTGAAGTGATGTCTCACTGTATTCTCATTCTCTCTCTCTCTCTTTCTCTCTTCCCCCCCATCTCGCTCTTCCTTTCTCTCTCCAATGTCTAGCTAGGTGTGGTGGTGCACACCTGTAATCTCAGCATTCTGGGAGGCTGAGGCAGGAGGATCATAAATTTGAGCTCAGCTGGGGCAATTTAGTGATTTAGAGAGACTCTGCCTCAAAATGAAAAGAAAAAAGAAAAGAAGATCTGGAGATGTAGCTTAGTGCAAACGCCTTAGGTTCAATCCCTAGTGCTACAAAAAACAAAAATAAAAACACCCTGGAGATAACTATTTACCACCCTGTATCCCACAGCGTCGCAAAGCTTAGTTTCTAGGGAGTACTAAGTGTGCCGGCCTGTTGCCAGCATTGTAACAACTTCTGTCCAGGGAGAGTTCTCGCCTCGGCCTCCAATCCACAGGCCAGAGAGCAAAACCTTCAGACAAACACTGCTGAAACGGAGACTCTTTAACTCCTCAGTCATGAGGACTAGTTTGCTCCGCCCTCATTCCATATTACATTATTTAACGAAAAGGAAACATTTCTGAAGTAAAACTGCTGTGGCTGGAGGGATTAAAGATGATGGTGGCCTGTCTTTCCTGACATACATGGAGGTCATCTTAAATGCAGTGGCCTAATGTTTTGTAAAGTCAAAGAAGATGCTGGGAAAGGGTCACACAGCAGTGTCCTGAGAACTTTCCACTTGACGCTGAAGATGCTTGAGCCACGGACCGAGAAGAGCTTGCTAGCGTGGATCCTACAGATATGTCAGGGCACCAGTCAGGGGTCGCTGTAAGTGATCTGGGCTCTCCTTGTTTTAATTCTACAGACGAGGGAACAGAAGCTCAAGCGGTCTCGTGTCTAGGGCAAGGGCGAACCTCTGGTACAGCAATTAGGAGATGTGAGGACTCTTTTCAGAGCCGGAAGAGCAATGTGATTAAGCACCCAGAGATTAAATTAACACTGTTATCAGGTAGATTCTGACCTGCACCAGATGTTTGACCTTGGGCTGCATGCTCAGTTTCCTAAGCCCGTTTTCTCATCTGTAAAACTGCAACAAAACCTCAATCTTAGGGTTGTTGTGTAGATTTTTATCAGGAGGAAAAGAAGGTTAAAGCATGTAACGCAGGGACTTAGAGTCAGGGCTTCATCCAAGCTATAAAGTAGCACTGTTTTTTATTCACATTGCTGTCATTAGTGATAAGTCCAGTAGAAAAATTTTGTTTCATCATTAGCCATCTCTATGACCTTTCTTGGCTCATTTAAACATATCAGGGTCAGACTGAAATCTGACCCTCTGGCAGCCGCGTACCTTCCAACAGTGTGGACTGTGGAAGCCCCTCTCTGTTCAGTTCCACTCTCACACCTCCCTCCTACTGTGTGTGTGTGTGTGTGTGTGTGTGTGTGTGTGTGTGTGTGTGTGTGTGCTGGGGATCAAACTCAGGGTCTTGCACTTACTAGGCAAGCGCTGTACCGCTGCGCTAAATCCCCAACCCTCCCTCCTGTTCTGATTCTCCTGCCCGCCTCTCGATGGTGATACTGCTAGCTGTTAGGAATAAAGGCACTAGGCGCTCAGTTCGCCAGCTTTTCAATAGCTCGTGGTAGTCAGCACCACGGACAGCACCCAAGATCCGCCGTTCCCGGGCTCTGCGGCAGGCGAGACGCAGATGAGAAGGGACGGCGGGAAAAAGCATCCGTTTCCTTGCTACGCAGGAACAGCACGGTACAAAGTTATTATGTGGATGATCCTCATGGCTGCCCGAGATGTTAAAGGCGCTTCCAGAGAAACAAAAGAACCAGACCACGTCAGGGGAACACATACTTCTAAACAGCTCTTGTACCTCTGTAGACACACACTGATTCCACACGGTTCCTCCGGAGGTAAAGCTTGAACATTTGTTCTTGGTAGGAGAAGGAGCGAAACTATCACTTTTCAGTGTACAAGTGCTACGCCATCTGTATTTTCTTCACTCTCCTGAGGGTGTCACGGTGCCACCTAACTCTTCCTGACACCATCTTCCCTCTTGTCACCTGCTTTCACCTCTCAGAAGGTG